>JASDQU010109232.1:131997-156753 GCA_032191745.1 Picea mariana
TATTTTAAATCATTAAGTTATTCTATAGCTGAGACCTTTGGGTTGAACCTATTTGCAGAGATTTCAAGATTTTATGAACTAAAGAGGGTTCCTCAATTTTTTCACCAAGTGCTTTCATTGCATTTACTAGTTCTTCAACTCTCAGAAAGTACTTCCCAATAGTTTCATCTTATTTCATATGTATCTGTTCAAACTGTACTTTGTAGGTTTGAAGCTTGGCATCTTTTACCTTGTCATTACCTTCATAACTGCTAATGAGTTTTTCCCACATGTATTTGGCAGTTTATAAATGCATAACCTTTACAAATTTTTCCTTTGCAAGCCCACTCAGAATAGCATTCATAGCCTTAGCATTGAAGCTGAATTCTAGCTTGTCATCCTTATTGGCTAGTACAACTAGCTTTACATAACCAATCTCTACCACATTCTAGACATCTGCACCTAATGCCATTAAGTAGGTTCTCATCCTAACTTTCCAGAAGAAAAATTTTGTTCCATTGAATAGGGGGGCCTTATTGGTTGAAGTTCCTTCATGGATTGACATGTTTAAGCTTCCTGATCTACCTTTAGATAAAAGGAACCCACTCTGATACCAATTGTTGGACAACTGAGAAGGGGGGGTAAGTCAGTTGTTACTGTGCTTAAACAATTATACCCATTTTAAACTCTTCACATAACACTCAATCATGATCACAATGAAGCAGGGAAGTAAGCAATAGAATATTAAACATCAATCACACACATGAAATACACAGAGACATATATTTCCTGAGGAAACCCATAAAGGAAAAAACCTCTTCTTCTTTATATCATAAGTAATCTTTATTTTCTTTACATTATCATTCTTATGAGAACCAACTCATTGTGAGGCTACCACCTCTGTTTTTCAATCTACAACTTGTTGAGAGCACCAACTCTCTAGATTCTCTATCACACACTATAAGGAAGCACCAACTCCCTAAGTGTTTCAGCACCAATTGGATGGAAGCACCAACTTCCAGTCACACAGGCACCGACCTCTATAACAAAGAACAATATTTCTCCCTTGCACCACCCTGCCGCCCTAGTTTTTCTGGCTACTTCCAAATGGAAGCTAAAACTCCCTATGTTCAAGCACCCACTTGAACCTCTGAGGACAACAGTCCTCCCTAGCACCTCCCTTCCATCCTAAAATATTAATCTTTGATTGCTTGAATCTATTACAGTGATACAATATTCATCAATGGATTACCAGTCGCATCACTATTCTAATACACTGCTCTGCTCTACCTACTTCAGTGTCCTCCTCCTCGCATCTTCATAATATTTATGTTATTCTACTCTGTCTATGCATGCACACCTCAAATTTTTCTACCTCTCTTAGATATCCATCTCTGTTCTATGTGCTACGCCTCTTCTGTGCATTTTGGTTGATGTCCACAACGTGTTTTTTCCTGTGTGAATTTACTCTCAATAGAAGCACCCTCCCCTTCTCTGTTCTGTGTATATTTATAATGCCCAGTCCTCTGCCAGATAATACACCTAACTCTTCATCCCCTCTGGTGATTAAACTTAATTTTTTCTTCATCCATGGTCATTATGATGAGACTCTTTGGCTTCTATGGAAGCTACAGTCTTCAACCCTTTTCCATCTGTCAATCATCTCTATCTTGAGTCTTCATTCCACTGACAGATACCTCAAGACTCTTCAGCTCCTCTGGCGATCACCCTAAGATTCTTCGAATTCTCTGGTAGATGCACTCAGTCGTTTTTTGCAGTTACAATTAGTCTGTCTCTAGCAGTTACTGAGAGAACCTTGACAAACTTATGTCTATGGCACCTTTTCCCCTTTCTGAGAAATATACACAGTGGGTGCTAGCTCTTCTTGCTAAGCCTATACCTTCCACATGATCACGGTTGTGATCAAATGCCTATCCAACAGGTGCTTCGCGACTTCGCATTTTGGGATATCCAACCATGAGTTGCCTCGATCTTCCCAATTTGTGAAACCCCGAAATGGAGCCTAGCGTTGCTAGATCCTTCCCCAATCTTCCACTGATTAGACCAGAGGCTGTGACCATTCACTAATAAAAAAGGGTTCTTCACAATTTCGGCGATCACCAAAGTGGAGCCTAGCAACATGCTAGCTCCTCCCTTAAATTTCTGTCGATGTGACCTTTCGATGTGATCATGGGCCAAATATTTCGAGTGCTTTGCAATTTTGCATTTCACGACTTTGTGTCTTGTCTGGCTGGGTAATCAATGGTCTAGATCTCTCCTCAATCCGACGACTCAAATCAGGTCATGATTTCACGTTTCACGACTTTGGGAGTCTCGTTACCTCTGTTCTCTCGATACCCAAAATAGCAATGGTTCTAGATCAACGGTCTAGATGTCTCCTTGATCCGATGGCTCATATCAAGTCACAATTTTGTGTTTCACGACTTTGGGAGTCTCGCTACCTCCATTCTCCCGATACGCAAAACTCCGAAATGACTTCATATCAGATCAAGGTTCGAGGTCTCTCTCTCTGATCAACGACCGTGATCAATATGGTGGACTCTGAATTCATATCAGATCAACGGTCCAGATCCTTGGTGATTAGACAACCTAGATCATTTTTCGACTTCGCATATTGTGAGTTTCTATGTCACATTCCTTTGACTTCTCCAATGTGAAAATCAACAAAATGCCAATCGCTCACCACGTGTCCTCTGGCTCCAATGACCTAGAACATTTCACGACTTAGCATATTGTGAGTTCCCACACCACCTCTGTTTTGAAATCTGCAACTTGCTGAGAGCACCAACTCTTTGAATTCTCTAGCACCCACTAAAACGAAGCATTGACTCCCTAAGTGTTCCAGCACCAACTAGATGGAAGCACCAACTTCCAGTCAGAAAGGCACTGACCTGTATAACAGAGAACAATAGTTCTCCCTTGCACCACCCTGTCACCCTAGTTTTTCTGGCTGCAACCATATGGAAGCTACAACTCCCTGTGCTCAAGCACCCACTTGAACCTCTGAGGACAACATTCCTCCCTAGAACCTCCACTCCACCTTAAAATATTAATCTTTTCTTGCTTGAATATATTAAAGTGATACAATATTAATCAATCGCTTACCAGTCTCATCACAATTCTGATACACTGCTCTGCTTTGCCTGCTTCAATGTCCTCCTCACATCTTCATAAGCTTTATTTTCTTCTGTTTTGTCTCTACATGCACACCTCAAATTTTTCTACCTCTCTCAGATATTCATCTCTGTTCTATGCGCTACGCCTCTTCTGTGCATTTCGGTTGTTGTTCATAGCATGATTTTTCCAGTGTGATTTTACTCTCAACAGAAGCAACCTACCCTTCTTTATTTTGCCTATATTTATAATGCCCAATCATCTGTTAGATAATACACCTAACTCTTAATCCCCTCTGGTGATTACACTTAGTCTATTCTTCATCCATAGTCATTATGCTGAGACACTTTGGCTTCTCTAGAAGCTACAGTATTCGACTCTTTTCCATCTATCAATAATCTCTATTTTGAATCTTCATTCCACTGACAGATACCTCCAGACTCTTCGGCTCCTTTGGCGATAACCCTGATATTCTTTGAATTCTATGGTAGATGAAATCAGTCATTTTTTGCAGTTACAATCAGTCTGTCTCTAGAAGTTACTGAGAGAACCTCAACACACTTATGTATTTGGCGCCTTTTTCCCTTTCTGAGAAATCTACACAGTGGGTGCTAGATCTTCTTGCTAAGCCCCTACCTTCCACATGATCATGGTTGTGACCAGATGCCTATCCAACAAGCACTTCACGACTTTGCATTTCGAGATATCCATCCACGAGTTGCCTTGATCTTCCCAAATCATGAAACCATGAAATGGAGCCTAGTGTTGCTAGCTCCTTCCCCAATCTTTTGTTGATTAGACCATGGGCTGTGACCACTCACTAATAAAAAAGGGTGCTTCGTGGTTTCGACGATCACCGAAGTGGAGCCTAGCAACATGCTAGCTCGTCCCTTAACTTTCTTCAGATGTGACCTTTCGATGTGATCATGGGCCAAATCTTTCAAGTGCTTTGCAATTTTGCATTTCACGACTTCGTGTCTCATCTCCCTCGACAATCAACGGTCCAGATCTCTCCTCGATCCGATGACTCAGATCAAGTCGCAATTTCACATTTCATGACTTTGGGAGTCTCTTTACCTCCATTATCTTGATACCCAAAATAGAAATGGTGTTAGATTGACGGTCCATATCTCTCCTCGATCCGATGACTCAGATCAATTCATGATTTCGTGTTTCGTGACTTTGGGAGTCTCATTATCTACGTTCTCTTGATATGAGAAACTCCGAAATGACTTCATATAATATCAAAGGTCGGGGTCTCTCTCTTTTATCGACGACTACGATCAATATCATGGAATTTGACTTCATATTAGATCAACAGTCCAGATCCTTGGTGATTAGACTACCTAGATCATTTCACGACTTCGCATATCGTGAGTTCCTATGTCACATTCCTTTGATTTATCTAATGTGAAAGCCATTGAAATTCCAATCGCTCACCGCATGTCCTCTGGCTCTAATGAACCAAAACATTTAGCGACTTCGTGTATCACGAGTTCCCACACCATGCTCATTTGACTCCTCCAATGTGCAAGTCAGCGAAATTCCAATCAATCGCCACATGTCCTCTGGCTCTAACAGCCAGGTTTTTTTTGTGACCTCGTGAATCGTGAGTTAGATGATAGTACTCAGCCTTATCCTCTTTTTAGTTATACAATATCTGATGGTTGTTGGTCCTTGGCGCTTAGATCCAACATCTGAGATTTTTTCTCCTCTTTTGTGCACTCCTCCTGTCTAAATTCAGATTTGACAGCCATCGGGAATTTGATATGGGTGATCCAACGATCATTATTTCTCCTCCTCATGAGATTACACTTATTTTCTTTCCATGCCATCATCGTTGCACTGCTGATCTTGCTATCATTGGCAAACAAGTATACTCTCATCGTGTTGATCTTGCCATCAATGAAAAGCAAGTATACTCTTCCTTCTGTCTGTAAATATGCCAACAATCTCCCCTTTTGGCATTGATGGCAACCTTGAAGAACCTAAAGAAGTACACTATTTTTCCTGGACATCCAACCATGCCACTGTAGCATCCTTATCACACTTTTTTCCCCCTTTGACATCAATGTAAAAGAAGAAACATGCTCCCCCTGAGCTGTTGCAGTACATCTTGAAGGTATCAGATATGCGATAGGCACATACTCCCTCTGACAAGGTGAACAGATTAGACGAAATAAGATATGAACCCCAACTTTTGATGAAGATATTCAAATGGTGTCATTGCTAATGGTTTAGTAAATATATCAGCTATCTATTTTGTGGAAAGAATATAGTTCAATTGAACAACTCTTTTTGTAACCTTCTCTCTAAGAAAATGATATTTGATTAGCATAAGCTTAGTCTTGGAATGAAGAACAAAATTCTTGGAGACACTAATGGCACTGGTGTTATCACAGTGAATTGGAATCGGATCAGTATAATTTACCTTAAAATCTGCAAGAGTTTGGACCATCCATAAAATCTAAGTGCAACAAGTAGCAGCAACAATGTACTATGCCTATGTAGTTTATAAGGAAATGGACCCTTGTTTCTTACTAATCCATGTTACTAATGATTCACCCAGGAAGAATGCACCTCTACTGGTGCTCTTTCTCTCATCCACACAATTTTCCCAATCAACATCTGAATAGACTGATAGTTGAAAATTCTAATTCCTAGGATACCATAGGCCATATTCCATTTTTCCTTTCAAGTATTTGAATATTCTTTTGACAGCTAACAAATGACTCTGTTTAGGTGTGACCTGATACCTTCCTACCAGTCCAACATCATGCATTATGTCTGGATGGGATGTTGTGATGTACAATAGGTTGTCTATCATAGACCTATATGAACTCTTATCAACATCAAGTGAGTCATCGTCCTTTCTTAACTTACATCCAGTGACCATAGGTGTGCTCATAGGTTTAGAATATTCCATTTGAAACCTTTTCAACATTTCTCCTAGATATTTTCTTGAGAAATAAATATTCCTTCAAACTTCTGAGTAATTTGTAGGCCAAGAAAAAATGGCAGTTCCCCTATCATATACATTTCAAATTCAGACTGCATGGTAGAAAAAAACCATTTTACCAGTGAAGCATTATTACTAGCGAAGATGATGTCATCTACATAGACCAACACAATGAGAAAATCATTACCCTATGTTTTGATATATGTATTGTTGTCAATTGTTCCTCTCTTGAATCCTTTGTCTTCAAGATATGTATCCAGTTTGTGATACCATGCATGCGGATCTTGTTTCAACACAAATAAGGCTTTCTTCAACTTGCAGACAAAGTTAGTGTTATATGATAGTTGGAAACCCTCTGGTTGTTCCATATAGACTTCTTATTTTAGATCTCCATTTAGGAAAGTTGACTTGACATCCATTTGATAGAATTTAAACTTCTTATGACAAGCATAGGCAAGAAACATTCTAATAGCTTCTAATCTTTCTATAGGCACAGATGTTTCATCAAAGTCTAGTCCTTTTATTTGAGCATATCATTTGCAGACCAATCTAGATTTATTTCTTAGAATATTTCCTTTCTCATTCATCTTATTTTTGTAGAGCCATTTTGATCCTATTACATTTTTATCTGTTGGCCTAGGAACGAGTTCCCAAGTGTCATTCTTTTCAATCTGGCCCAGTTCCTCATTCATTTATTTTAACCAATTTACGTCTTTACTGGCCTCATTTAAGTTCTTGTGTTCCGCCATGGATATGAAGGCTATATGTGATTGCTCAGTGTTTTTGACTATCCTTCTCCTGGTTTGTACACCTTTTTCTTTTTCACCAATTATCTGACTTGCAAAATGATTCTTTTGAGTAATTCTGGAGGAAGAATTTGATGTTGTCTGCTGATTTGAGTTTGCCTGAGTATTTGTATCTTCATCTGACTCAAAGTCTTCTTGTTCTAATTCTTGGACCTGTTGTTGATTAAGTATTGTTCACCTCTCTTACTGGAATTCCTTCATCAAATTTTATGTCAATACAATCAACCAATTTATGCAACCTCTTACTATATCATCTGTATCCTTTACTATTTGTAGTATACCCTAAGAAGATGCCTTCATCAACACTGTCATCATACTTTCCAAGGTTCTCTCTATTATTTTTTATGTATCACTTACTCCCAAAGACTTTGAAGTGTTTAATTGAAGCAGGTCTTCCATACCATAGTTCATAAGGTGTCTTGTCACTATGTGGTATGAGGTGCGATTTTTTAAGAACATGGATTGTTGTGTGTATTTATTCTACCCAATAGGTTTGACCAATGTTCTTCTCATTCATCATTGACCTGTCCATTTATTGCACGGTTCGGTTTTGCTTGTCAACTACTCCATTTTATTGTGGAGTTCCTGGGATTGTGTATTCTCTCTTGATCCCATTTTTATCATAGAATTCCTTAAAATCACTTGACATAAATTCTCCTCCTCTTTCTGATCTTACTGCCTTTAACCTGTTACATGTTTGATTCTCAGTTAAAGCCTTAAATATTTTAAAATTCTCAAATGCTTCAACTTTTTCTTTGAGAAAAGAAACCCAAGTAAGTCTGGAGTAATCGACAATGATCAGCATAAAGTAGTTTTCCTTCCCTGTGCCTTCCTGTCTTGATGGTCCACATAAATCCATATGAATTAATTGGAGTGGTTTCTTTGTTGAAGTAGAGTTCTTGGATTTAAACTGAGTCCTGGTTAGCTTTCCTACTTGGTAGGGTTTACACATAGAGTCTTGTGGCTTTGATATTCTTGGAAGATCGTTTACCGCCTCAAGATTTTTGAGCTTGATCAAGTGGTCAAAGCTTAGAATTCCAAGTCTCCTATGCCATAACCATCTTTCATCATCTTTTCTTAGATGACAGTATTCTCTATCTTCTTTCAGGACATATACATCATTATCTGTCCTTATGCCTTTAGCCACCACTTGTCCTGATTTTACGGACTTTATCTTGATTTCCTTGGAAGTGAACACCACTTCACATCTTCTGTCACACATTTGACTTACACTGAGCAAATTATGTTTCAGACCATCCACAAGAAGAACATCATGGGATTTTCCTTTACCATTACTCAAACTCACCATCCCTTTACCCTTGATTTTACCAAGAGCATCATTTCCAAAGGTTACATTTCCTTATTTGCTTTCACTTAGAGACAAAAACTTACTTTTGTCTCCTGTCATATGTTTGGAGCATCCACTGTCAATATACCAAGGGTTCTTTTGTCTTTGAGATGATGACACTAATCCACACTTGTCATTTTCTTTCTTCTTCCAAACCTTGACATTTTTAGCAGAGGGAGCCAGATATGATTCATAGTTCTGTAAGAAACAATCTGCAGCTTTATGTCCATAATTATGGAAGGTGTAACATTCTGGTTCATTGAATAAGGGATCATAACGATTGTTATTCTTAACTTGTGTCCTTTTCCCAGCCATCACATGGTTTACAGTCTGTGATTGTTTGTTACTTGGCTATCTCATTATTTGTTGTGGAAGATATCTATTCCTCAAGTGTTTTGATTGTTCATATCTATATCTTAAAGAACAGTTTACAACTTTGTGAGCAAAGTTAGAACAGAAAAAACAATGTCCATAGAAAAATCCTTTGTACCTAGAAAATGGTTGTCTTATTTGAGCAAGTAGATTTCTTTGTTCTACAGATTCAGTTCTGGCACTGTTTCTTTCACTCTTCCTTGGCAAATGACTATCTTCCTCTGTTTCTCCATATTTGTTATTGTCAATGAATGTAGACTTGACAAAATTGATGGATTCTTTACTGTTTGTTTGACTATAACTTGATCCTTCTTCATAACCCAAACTAGTTTTCAAATTTGGATTCCTTTGTTAATTCAGAATGGTGGTTAATCCTTCTGAGGCTTTAATGCTTGGAAGATTTTGGAGATACAATGATTTGAGCTTATCCATCTCTTTTCTGGTTTTTACTACCTCTTCTTCCAAGGATTCACATCTTTCCTTCTTCTCTGATAACTGTTGTTTCAGAATGTCCTCAATTTTCTTTGCCTCTTCTAACACCACCTTTAGCAGGACAAAGTCTTCATCAGGTTTTTTATCATTCTTTTCAAACTGTATCAACAACTGTTTTTGTTTTCTCTTCTCGAGTCTAAGTCTGTCAATATCTTCTAAGGCACTGATTAGTTCACCTTCCATATCAACCTCATCTTCTTCATCATTAACATCACTTCCTGTGTTTTGATTAACATAATCCTCTTTGGCCATAAGCATAAATTCATTAACCTTATCTTCACCATTAGAATCCCTATCTGTGTCTCCTGAAGAATCGTCATTGTTTACACATAAACTTTTCTTTTTATCAAATCTCTTGGATTTATACTTCTCTTCACCTTCAGATTTCTGGTCCTTCTTCTTGGGTGGACACTTAGATGCAAATTGACCTATCCTTCAACATTTAAAACATTTGAAGGGAAACATGCCTTGATACTTGCCTGATCCTTTCTTTAGTCTTCTCACAAATTTTGCTTCAATTTCATCGGGCTCAGAATCCTCATTCTTGTCTTCTTTAAAAGATGCTTCTTTAGAGGTGGGTTTATCTTTAACTATCCTCATTTCATATGAAGTCGATGTCCCTAGAAGTTGATAAAAAGCCAAATATTTTAAATCATTAAGTTATTCTATAGCTGAGACCTTTGGGTTGAACCTATTTGGCAAAGATCTCAAAATTTTCTAAACTAAAGAGGGTTCCTCAATTTTTTCACCAAGTGATTTCATTGCATTTACTAGTTCTTCAACTCTCAGAAAGTACTTTCCAATAGTTTCATCTTCTTTCATCTGTAGTTGTTCAAACTGTACTATGTAAGTTTGAAGATTGGCATATTTTACCTTCTCATTACCTTCATAACTGCTAATGAGTTTGTCCCGCATGTCTTTGGCAGTTTATAAATGCATAACCTTTACAAATTCTACCTCTACAAGCCCACTCAAAATAGCATTCATAGCCTTAGCATTGAAGATGAATTCTAGCTTGTCATCCTTATTAGCTAGTACAACTCGTTTTACATAACCAGTCTCTACCACATCCTAGACATCTGCACCTAACACCATTATGTAGGTTCTCATCCTAACTTTTCAAAAGGCGAATTTTGTTCCATTGAACAGGGGGGCCTTATTGGTTGAGGTTCCTCCATGGCTCGACATGTTTAAGCTTCCTTCTCTACCTTTAGATAAAAGGAACCTGCTCTGATACCAATTGTTGGACAACTGAGAAGGGGGGGTGAATCATTTGTTATTGTTCTTAAACAATTATACCCATTTTAAACTCTTCACAGAACACTCAATCATGATCACAATGAAGCAAGGAAGTGAGAAATATAATATTAAACATCAATCACACACATGAAATACATAGAGCCATATATTTCCTGAGGAAAACCATAAAGGGAAAAACCTCTTCTTCTTGATATGATAAGTAATCTTTATTTTCTTTACATTATCATTCTTATGAGAACCAACTCATTTTGAGGTTACCACCTCTGTTTTTAAATATGCAACTTGTTGAGAGCACCAACTCTCTGGATTCTCTAGCACCCACTAGAAGGAAGCACCAAATCCCTAAGAGTTTCAGAACCAATTGGATGGAAGCACCAACTTCCAATAACACAGGCACCGACCTGTATAACAGAGAACAATAGTTCTCCCTTGCACCACGCTGCCACCCTAGTTTTTCTGGCTACAACCAGATGGAAGATACAACTCCCTATGTTCAAGCACCCACTTGAACCTCTGAGGACAACAGTCCTTCCCTAGCACCTCCCTTCCATCCTAAAATATTAATCTTTTCTTTCTTGAGTCTATTACATTGATACAATATTCATCAATGGCTTGCCAGTCTCATCATAGTTATAATACATTGCTCTGCTCTTCCTAGTTCAGTGTCCTCTTCCTCGAATCTTCATAAGATTTTTGTTATTCTGCTCTGTCTCTGCATGCACACCTCGAATTTTTCTACCTCTCTCAGATGACCATCTATGTTCTATGCGCTACGCCTCTTCTGTGCATTTTGGTTGTTGTCCACAGCATGCTTTTTCCCATGTGAATTTTCTCTCAATAGAAGCACCCTCCCCTTCTATGCTCTGCATATATTTATAATTCCCAGTCCTCTGCCAGATAATACACCTAACTCTTCATTCCCTCTGGCGATTACACTTAGTCTATTCTTCATCCATGGTCATTATGTTGAGACTCTTTGGATTCTCTGGAAGATACAGTGTTTGACTCTTTTCCATCTGTCAATCATCTCTATTCTGAGTCTTCATTCCACTGACAGATACCTCGAGACTCTTCAGCTCCTTTGGCGATTACCCTGATATTCTTTGAATTCTCTGGTAGATGCAATTAGTCATTTTATATAGTTAAAATCAGTCTGTCTCTAGCAGTTACTGAGAGAACCTCGACCCACTTATGTCTTTGGAACCTTCTCCCATTTCTGAGAAATCTACACAGTGGGTGTTAGCTCTTCTTGCTAAGCCCCTACCTTCCACACGATCATGGTTGTGACAAGACGCTTATCCAACAGGTGCTTTGCGACTTCACATTTTGAGATATCCAACCATGAGTTGCCTCGATCTTCCCAACTCGCGAAACCTCGAAATGGAGCCTAGCATTTCTAGCTCCTTCCCCAATCTTTCGCTAATTAGACCACAAGCTATGACCACTCAATAATAAAAAAGGGTGCTTCATGGTTTTGGCAATCACCGAAGTGGAGCCTAGCGACATGCTAGCTCCTCCCTTAACTTTTTGTTGATGTGACCTTTCGATGTGATCATGGAGAAAATATTTTGAGTGCTTTGCAATTTCGTGTTTCGCGACTTCGTGTCTTGTCTCCCTAGACAATCAATGGTCCAGATCTCTCCTCGATCTGGACCACGATTTCAGGTCACGATTTCACGTTTCGCGACTTTGGGAGTCTCGTTAGCTCTATTCTCCTGATACTTGAAATAGTGATGGTGCTAGATCGACGATCTATATCTCTCCTTGATCTGACAGCTCAGATCAAGTCGTGATTTCACATTTAGTGACTTAAGGAGTCTCGTTACCTTCGTTCTCCGAATACGTGAAACTCCGAAATGACTTCATATTAGATCAACGGTCGAGGTCTCTTTCTCTTATCAACGACTGTGATCAATATGGTGGACTCTGACTTCATATCAGATCAACGGTCTAGATCCTTGGTGATCAGATGACCCGGATCATTTTGCGACTTTGCATATTCTGAGTTCCTATGTCACATTCCTTTGACTTCTCCAATGTGCAAGTTAGTGAAATGCCAATTGTTCACCACGTGTCCTCTGGCTCCAACGACCCAGAATATTTCGCGACTTCGCATATCGTGATTTCCCACACCATGCTCCTTTGACTCCTCCAATGTGCAAGTCAACAAAATTCCAATCAATCACCACATGTCCTCTGGCTCCAACGACCAAGATTATTTCGCGACCTTGCATATTGCAAGTTAGAGGATAGTACTCAGCCTTATCCTCTTCACAGTGATACAGGATCTGACGAATTTTTGTCCTCGATGCTCAGATCTGACATATGATATTTTTCTCCTCTTCTGTGCACTCCTCCTGTCTGAATTCAGATCTGATGGCCATAGAGAATTCAGGATGGGTGATTCAACAATCATTGTTGCTCCTCCTTCTGAGATTACACTTATGTTCTTTCCATGCCATCATCGTTACACTGATGATCTTGCTATCATTGGAAAACAAGTATACTCTCGTCGTGTTGATCTTGCCATTAATGACAAACAAGAATACTCTACCTTCTGTCTGTAAATATGCCAATAGGATGTGCATTAGGAAAGATGCACATAGATGAATTCCCCTCGAATCCTAATAGGAAAAAGAGAGATGTGTTAGATCTTGTGCATACTAATTTTTGCGGGCCTATGCAGACTAGGTCTTTAGGAGGTGCATTTTACTTTCTGTTATTTATTGATGATTGCACAAGATACACATGGGTTTATTTTCTTAGAATAAAAAGTGATTTTTTCGAGTACTGTAAGGAATTCAGAACCATGGTGGAAAAGAAAATAGGAAAATCCATCGAAATCCTCCATTCAGATCAAGGGGGAGAGTATAAATCAGGGGACTTCATCAAATATTGCAAAGATCATGGAATAGTANTGTAGTTTATTTAAAGAATAGAAGTCCAACAAGGTGTATTGATAATGTTACTCCTTTCGAAGCCTTGTATGGTTCCAAACCTGCAGTTCATAATTTGAAAGTATTTGGGTGTAAGGCTTTTGCTCCTATTCCAAAGGAGAATAGTAAGAAATTGGATGTTAAAGCCATTAAATGTATTTCCATGGGGTATTGTTCTAAATTCAAAGCATACAAATTGTTTGATCCTTCTACTCACAAAGTATTGGTGAGTAGATATGTACTTTTCCATGAGCAGGAAGTAGGAAATCATGAAAACAACAATCATGAGGAATGGCATAGACTTCTTGATGAAGGAGTTAAGGAAAAGCAGCAACAACCACCACAACAGCAGCCACAAGCACACCGATAACATCAAGAAGGACTTAGTGATAGGGACACTTCAAGCAGTCATAGTTCACCTAGAGGCGAAGACAGATATTCACAAAGTGGGGAGGAAGATAATCAGTTGATAATATCTTCATGATAGGTTCGACTCCCTGAGAGGTATAGAGACTATGCCCTTATGAGTAGCATTTCAAATGTCATAGAACCCATGAGTTTTAATGAAGAAAATGAACATGATGAATGGCGAAATGCAATGGAGGAAGAATATGAATCTATAATGAAAAATGATACTTGGGAATTGACTGAATTGCCTAAACATAAGAAACCCATTGGATGCAAATGGATATACAAACCCAAGTTTAAATCAAATGGTAGTATAGAAAAATATAAGGCTAGATTGGTTGCAAAGGGGTATTCACAAACAAAAGGTGTTGATTATGTTGAAACATTTGCACCGGTAGCTAAATTGAATACTATCAGATTGTTAATTTCTTTAGCTACAAAGTACCATTGGAAGCTACACCAACTAGATGTTAAATCTACATTTTTGAATGGTAAGTTAAAGGAGGAGGTTTACCTTAGTCAACCTGAAGGGTTTGTGGAACAAGGAAAAGAACACTTAGTGTGTAAGTTAAAGAAATCANGATAGACTCTTTCTTTCTTCAACAGGGTTTTATGAGGAGCAAGAGTGATCCAAATCTATATACCAAATTGGATGAACATGTGTATATAGTATTGATTTCCTTATATGTTGATGATTTGATAATTACAGGAAATGCAGATAAATTAATTGATTAAATCAAGGAGCATTTGTCACAAGTTTTTGAAATGAAAGATCTTGGTGAGTTACATTACTGCCTAGGTCTTGAAGTTTGGAGAAATACAGGCCAAACTTTTTTTTGTCAGAGTAAGTATGTCAGAGAAATACTTAAGATATTTAAAATGGATCAGTGTAAATCTTCTGTTTTTCCCATGCAGCAGAATGTGAAACTTTCTTGTGATGATGGTTCGAAGGAAGTGAATGCCACATTGTATAGATATATGGTGGGTAGTTTGAATTATCTCACTACAACCAGGCCTAATATTGCATATTATGTGAGTGTGTTAAGTCAGTTTATCGTGAAACCTCTAGAAATCCATTGGAATGCATCAAAGGAAGTACTCAGGTATCTAAAAGGAACACTTGATTATGGTACTAAATATACTTATGCATTTGATGTTGAGTTGACAAGTTACTCAGATTCTGATTGGGCTGGCAATCCGGATGATCGAAGATCAACCACTGGATATGTGTTTGGCATTGGATCCAGGTTTGTTTCATGGAGCAGTAAAAAGCATCCTACTATATCTTTATCTTCTCCTGAAGAAGAATATAAAGCCTTGTGCGCAGCAACTTGTGAAGTTGTTTGTTTGAGAAGACTTCTTCAAGATGTTGGAAAAGAACAAAAGGAACCTACAATGATCAAATGTGATAATCAAAGTTCAATCAAGCTGGTGAATAATCTGATTTATCATGCAAGGATAAAGCATGTTGATGCTCAATTTCATTTTGTTAGAGAAAAGTTGCAGTCAAATGAAATAGCTCTTATGTATTGTAATACTTGTGAAAATGTTGTTGATATTTTCACTAAGCCTCTTGGAAAGATTAAGTTTGAGTTGTTTAGGGAGACGTTAGGTGTATAAGTCAATCCATTCTTCATTAAGGGGGAGACTTGGAAATAATGGAGCAAGAGTCAATTGCAAGATTCAGTAGCATAGTTGAACTCTACTTCACTTAATGTAGATCCTAGTTATGGATAAATGCCAAATGTAGATAACTAGGATCTACATTAAGTGAAGTAAATTTATATTAAAAAGGTGTGGATAAATCCACTGTAATACAAAAAAGACCTTCGGCATATAGATGCTTTGAATATTGGAACTGCTAATACAAAATTTGTGTCCACTGAGTTTCCAACTTTCATAACTATAGCAATTTTGTTGTATTTCGTAGAGTACAACCTATAGAAAACTCCATTTATGTATAACGTAAAACAAAACATGGAATTTGAAAATTACAGAATCAATTACCTGGTTCCTTTTTGACCTCTGAATGTCCATGCTTCTCCCAAATTGGGTCTGTTGCAGGATCATTGAGGTCTGGGACTTCATTCACTGTGGCTGAAGTTAAATTCCTAGAAGCTCCTTGGGTGTTGGCTGGGGTGTTGGGATGTTGGTGATTTCTTTCCATCTGATCCATACAACCTTTCATATTCTCCATTTGAATGTGTTTCTCCTTGATTTGGCTTCGCTGGGTGAGGAGTTCATCTTGCAATATTTCAATTAGGTGCCTATGTTGAGAAAGAGTTTCAAGCTCGAAGGTCAATGTGGAGCTGATTGCTCCCATGTGAATTCTCAACCTTTGACACCTTGCACATTCTTTCTCTGGGTCTTGTTGGTATTGTCCTGCATATAACTCATGTGAATTCATTTCCCTTGGCTCATTATGTGCCTTTTGCCTGCTATCCATGGCGCTAAAAAGGGGGAGGTTCTACAAGAGACGAGGAAGGATGCTCCAAGCACAGGTCGACGAGAAGGAAAAGGGTATGGACTTAGAAGAAGGAAATTCAATTCCCAGATGTAGTCACACTGAGAAATTATGAGAAAGGTGGTTCAGATAAGAGACGCAGAGGATAATTCAAGGGAAATAGGGTCCAGAGTAGGCTCAAGGGAAAATTGCCACAACAAAAAGACTGCCTGGAAGCACTAAGGTAAATCTCTCCATGAAACAATCACTACATAATTCATGTTAATCAGGTAAATATTAGACTCTACCTAGAGCATTGTACTTAGACCCTTCATAAATCTAGACCAAGGATTGAACTCGTCATCATCCTGATGATTCCACGTCGCTTCAGGACTGTTACGCGCTAATCCCATCTACTTCATATGCGTCGACAGTCTGTTACCCACAAGATTAGCTTGACGGACGATAAAACCATCCCACACCATGATGTAGTGATCGTGCCAATTCCTATTAGCACAATTTAAACCCTGCTGACAAGAATGTGCCATTACTCCTGCTAGTTGCATCCTCCACCTGCCAAGTCTCGCATTGGAGCTCCAAGCATCCTCTCCCATCCACTTTTTGCATTGGCTTCTAGTATTATGAGTGAGAATTTAAACTAGGGGAGATAATCCTTCCTCATCCTCCACACCTAAGGTTCCGGGTGGTTTCCCAATGGCTAGATTGGCCATTTTGTCTACTTCCTCATTATTGCATCTCACGGCATGGAAGAAATTGGTTTTTAAGTTCCTTGTGATTAGGCAAATTCTATTTATTACCCTCTTTAGACTCATCTTTTTAGGTTCGGAGCCCTAGATCATCATTCTTATGATAATCTTCGAATCACCTACTACATTCATATTTTGAATTTGTCTCTGGTTTTCCAGTTGAAGACCTTTTATAAGGGCATACACCTCTACTTTATTTTTGGTGTCCTTCCCTAGATTCCAGTAATAGTTCAAGATTTTTTGTCCTCTGGGTTCGAAGAGAACCCCCCCCCCCCCTCTCGCACCTACCTCCCCTAGGTTTCCCTTTGAAGCACCATCAAAACACAATGTGTATTCTGAATGTCTTTGAATCCAATCTTCTATGTTAAGGATACAATGAAGTTGTTAGCATGATCGCTTAGTAGAATGAGAGCTCCTGGTGGAGTGGAGATTGAAGCTTGTGACCCAATCCTTATAAGAGTTGTTCCAATTGATCATATATTCTATGCTCAAATTTTTAGTGTTCATAACTTCTATCAGTTGTGTTTTGGCCTTGAAAGCAACATTTTTGGGTTGTGACTTTTTTCCTTGGAAAATTAGTTTGTTCCTTGCTAGCCAAATCTACCAGCAAACATATTTGGGAAGGGATTTCCACAGTCTTTTAAATATTGGTTTTTCATGAAAGGTGCCTTGGTACTATCTTTCCCAATGTCCCAAGCAGGTGTTTAAATACGAGGGCCACCTTATCTGGTGGTTCAGTTCTCTGTAGACAAAATCCCAAACTATTATAGAGAAGGGGCATTCCCAAAAGAGGTGTTGAATTGTGTCTTGGTTCCTTTGGCATAGAGCATATGCGAAAGGACCATGGAAACCTCTTTCATCAAGTTTTCTCTCATTAATATTTTCCCATGAGCTAGGGACCAAATGAAGATGTTTATTTTGGATAGAGTGTCCCGACTCCATATGTTTTTCCATTTAGCTGAAGATTGAAGGACCCTTGAGATGGAAAGGGGAGTTTTGTATCCTTCTTTTACTGTGTACCCATATGCTCCCCATCCTTGATTGTTCTGGAGATCTCTGAGTAAAGGGTTTTCTCCTCTGAGAAGAAATATCAACACTTGGCCTTGATTATGCAGGTGAATGGGGGTATCCCCCAGGATCCAAGCCTTCCAGGTTCCATCTTCATTCCAAGAAGAAATATCAAAAAGAGTGAGATTTTGTTCTAAAGTCATCCATATTTTCATATTGTCGATCTCTTCTGCTCGAGATGTGAGGTTGGTTCCCAAAATTGAATCTTGCCATAGCCTGATCACTTTCCCATTTCAGGAATTCATAAGAGGTGCTCTTTAAAGAAGGGAACTGAGGCTCTTAATAGTTTTCTGATTTGTGAACCAGGTTGAGTTTTTGGGATAGAGTCCATTCATCTTTTTCTGGCACCCAACATTTAATTTTTGGTTATGGTCATTTTCCACCATTCCTTCTGCCCCGAAATTAGTCTTTATAGTAGCTTGGATCCCATAGCTAGATTGGTCACTTCATGGTCTCTCATTCCAAGTTCCCCACTATTTTTAGGAGAGGATATTATATTCAATTTTACTAGATGATTTTTTTTGGAATTGCACTTTCCCCCTTGCCATAGAAATTTATGAATGAGTTGGGCCATGTCTTTCAAAGCTCCCTTTGGTGCTAGGAGGGAGGAGAATTGGAATAGGGGAAGAGAGGATGGAACTAATTTTATCAAAACCACCCACCCAGCTGGATTGAGCCACCTTGTCCCCCAAGACTACATCTTTTCTCTAAATTTTTGAAGGTTAAGATGCCAATATTCTCCAGGCAGCGATTTTAAGAACATAGGGAGACCGAGGTATTTAAAGGTTTTCCACTCATTTGATATAGAAAATCGCAGGATTTGGGAAATACCTAATCTACTAAGAGCTAAAACATTCCATACATAGATTTGACTTTTGGCCTTATCCAAGAGCCCTCCTGAGGTTGAAAGGAAGATTTCCATTACCTTCTTGATTCTTCTTACCATGATTTGAGAAGCTCCACTCAAGAGGATCGTGTCATTAGCGAATTGTGAATGATCGATTTTCTTTATGCCTTGAGCTATTTTTAATCCTGGGATTGCTCCATTGGCACATTCCCATTCTAGTCTTCAGTTGAGAGATCCTTCTATAATCACATAAAGAAGGGGGGAGAGAGGGAAACCCTATCTTAATCCTCTAGAGGCTCTAAAGAAGGGGGCTAGTCTTCCATTTAAAAGAGGGGAAATCTAAGGATTATAAATACAGGACCCTGTCCAGGATATAAATTCTTGGTTGAAACTAAACTTTTGCATCACTTTAGAAAGGAATTTGTGCTCTACTCTACCAAACACATTTTCCATATCCAATTTAATTTCCATACATAATTCCCCTTGAGAGTTGCTTGAGTGAATTGATTCTTGCACCAGGATGAAGTTGTCCCAAATTTTCCTGCCAGCCACAAATCCTCGATTGGGAAGAATTAGTGATTTGAGAAAAGGAGTCATCATGTTAGCAAAAATTTTAGCCATGATTTTATAAGAAATATTACAAAGAGAGATAGGTCTAAATCTGTCTAGAGAGATTGCTCCAATTTCTTTTGGAATGAGCACTAAAAAGGAGGAATTGATGGTTCCCCATTTTTTTTATTTGTGCACATATCTGATCATTCTAATGAAGTCTAGCTTCATTATTTGCCAGCACTTTTTATAGAAATTAAGAGTGAACCCATCCGAGCCTGGGGATTTATCTTCATTGAATTGATTGATTGTTTTTAGGATTTCTTTTTCTTCATTTTGTTTATTAAGATTATGATTATCTTTTTCAGATATTTTTCTTGGAATATGAGTGGGGAGAGAGTCAATTGAGTCTTCCTCTAAGATTATTTCTGAGGTATACAACTTGAGGAACCAAGGAAGTGGTCGTATGTTTTCTTCTTGATTTGATCAAACTCCTTTATGATTTCTCTCGACTCAATTTTTATTTCAGAGATTTGATTTGTCCAATGTCTTTCTTTTTTTTGTCTATGAAAGAAGGAGGCATTTTAATCGCTTTCTCTCAACAAGAGACTTCTAGACTTTAATATCCAGGTGATTTATTCTTTCTTTAATACTTGAATGTATTCTTTGTGCACCTGTTGTTCAAACATTATTTGACTTTGCTGGACTTCTTTTGTCTCCATTTCCCCTTGTGTTTTTTCTAGATGAAGTTTTTTTTCTTTGACCTTGAACTGAATCGGTCTTGAGGAAATTTTTGCCTAAGATTTAAGAGTCTCTTTTACCAACTTCAACTTCTTCTCCCAGATGTACACTAGGGAACCAGTGATAAATTATTTCCAAACTCATGATATAGTGGTTTGAAAATGCGTTTGATCCATCCACAAGGGATTAAATCTGAAAGGAATAGGACCCCAATTTTTATGAGAGTCAAAAGATAACAAGATAGGGCGATGTTTCGATCTTTCCCACAGAAGGATCATTGAAGGGGATGTGTCAAGTAGTGCTAGAAAGGAGATACTTATTAAAAATCGGTCAAGCCTAGCCGCAATGTGGCTTGGCCCTGCTCTTCTATTGTTCCAGGTATAGATTCCTTTGGAGGGAGGAACATCGAAGAGATCCATATCCGAGATTAGATCATCCATTTTTTCTCTGAATTGATCCCTCACTTTGGAACCACCTCACTTTTATTTTAACCCTCTTGTGGTATTAAAATCCCCAACTATAATAAGATTTTGGGGAAGATTATCAATGGCTAGGTCTAGGAGGGATCTCCAGCACCCATCTTTTTCCAAGTAGTTATTTGGCATATAAACATTAATGATTGTATATATCATACATGTGGATTTTCTAGATAGAGAAACCATCATCCAGAACTGGGACTGCAGGTGATCCTCTAGGTTGAATTCTTCTGCGTTCCAAATTGTACCAGTCCCTCCTAAGGTGCCTCTCGAGCTGATTGATTTTTCTTCTCTTTTTTTCCAAATTTTTTGCATTTCTTGGAGGGTTTCTTAATCCATCATTTTTATCTCCCGAAGTAAAAGGATTGAGGTATTTTCGATTTTAATTAGCTTTTGTACTTCTTTTTTTCCCTGCTCCTTAGACCACTACAATTCTAGGAGACAACTTTCATCATTTACCAATGGGTTTTGGAGCCCCCCATTTAGAGGGCTAAGAAGTTGCTCCTTTTTGATGGGTTGACTTATTTTTACCTAATTTAACCTCTTTCCTTAGTGCTCCCTCTAGATATTTTTGAATGCCTAAATCCTTCTCTTGGTCTAATGTCGATTCCCTTTTGTTTTTATTATACTTTCTTCCTTATTTTTTTATTGTGGCTGGTTGGGTGACCTCTAAGTCTGAGTCTCTATCAGAAGTTTCATGTTGTTCTTCCTTAGAGAAATAAGGAATCTCTCGAGGGAGGTTCGAAATGAATTTTGTTGTGTTTTCCCCACTTGAAATCAAGATTTCTTTCTCTTTTTCTTTTATGTTTTCTTCTTTTGTTTCTTCTTGCCTCCTTTTTCCATTTTCTTCTTGATGATCCCTAAGCTCCTCCATGTTATATTCTGTTGGTATTCCGACGAAACTATTGTGACTTTATTCTCCTTTCTGTGGTGAGCTTGGGGGTCTTTCTCCCAGATTTGTGGTTTTTTTGCCTTGCCCTTGTGGAGGGTTCAGGGAGGCTTCCTTCCCATTAGGTTTTTTCCTTTTCAGTTATTTCCATTGGTCCTGTTTCGAGTCTTGCGTATGGGATTCTTTGTCTTGTGGACAAATTTTCATGAATTGTCCATATTCATGACATGCTTTGCATTTGAATGGGATTTTATCACAGTCGGCTTGTTGCAAATAAGATTATTTATCCAGGGTCAGTTGGATTGACTATGGGAGACCTTTTTCCAGATCCACTTCCACACAAAGTCTGGCACAATATTGAATCCCTTCTCATGGTTCAGCACGATCAATGTATTTTCCGAGCGAATTGTTTATGTTTTTTAGGGTTTCATCATGTTATCTCTCCAAGAGTCACTCCCTGACTGTAAAGGGAATGAGCTTGGAAACATAAAAATGATTTGAATGAAGGTTTAGATCAGAGATCAGCAATCTCAAATGGATCAACTAAATCACTGTCAAGACTTGTACATATGAGACTATTTATAAAATACTCCAACAAGCTTGGCTCCAATGAACTAATCATATGTTAAAATATATGATGGACATGGAAGGGATTACTCTAATCAACACAACCATACAACAAAGGCATGTATGACAATATAATTAAAACAATCAGAAAAATATACTTGTAGGGTTAGACCACTAATGCAATGAATGACAAACCTCCCTCAATCATTAAGTGAACAAAGATAAAGTAAGACCTCCCTCAATCATTAAGTGAACAAAGATAAAGTAACTCAGACTAGTCACTTAGAATACAAGCATACAAAAATGGATATGAGAAAGGAAATCTAATAATCATTCATGGATCTGCAAAAACATCCAGAAATACTTTCATATCTGTCTTCCAAAGAACAAGACCTCTAGTTTAGTCTATAAAGTGAAAACAATCACGAAGAATGACCCCCCCACTTCACAATTTCTAAAGTATATATATAGAAAATACATGTTGTTGTAGATACTAAAAAGATGAATCTGAAACACACTTGTCAAAACAAACCTAATCTGTTTTACTAGAAAATATGAACTGGATCCTAAATCTAAGGGATAATATCCTGATCCAAATCTGAGTTTTTGACTGCCACTGAGGCTTTCCTTGAGCTAGGAAGAGTCTTCTTGAATGATATTCACCACCTGGGCTGTGAATCATCACTGAAAATGATGAAGAGAAAGTAAAAATTGACTAAATCTAAAACAATCTACCACCTATAGAAATTTGTAGAGAAAAATACTGCAAGAAGAAGGCTTGAGCTAACAACATGGCACCCATGTGTATCATCATGAACTGCAACTAGTACTTCAAAATTAGTGCCTCAACTTCAAAGTTTATCATACTTTTCTGCTTGCAGTGCACACACCCAGAAGGCATCCTAATTCTTGGCATAATCGATGAGAAATTGAAATAGAATATACCCCAAAAATAGATGAGAGTAAATAAGGCTTCCCATATCCAACTGTATCAATAATTGCCACCAAAGATCCACTTTTAACCTGAATATTGATATTCTGAAGAGTGGATTTCGAATCCTCTTCATCCCAAAAGAAAGTACCATTTCAACTGCCTTGAGATCAAGCTCCTTGCTATTCATATACCTGTCAAGTTTATTGTGAAAAATCAATACCAATCAATGGAAAAACAGTTCCAATTTTGTAGTCATCTTAAAGTCAAATAGTGGAGAACGATTCAAATTCTCCCGACAATATAGATAACTAGAAGCCAATAAACAAAGTACTCTTTTTTGTTGAAATGTGCACATGTCGATTTCATACAATCATTCATCCATGTTACTATAAATGGAGGTTTTAACCAGCTGAATATATATGTCTACATATGCTCTGTTTTAAAACTACATACCCAAACATCCATATTGTTTGTCAACTCGACCTCCGCACGATTGATGATAAAGTATAAACCCCTGGAGAAACACACTCAACTATCTACATTTGAATGTTGTACACCATTACCTATATGATCTTTCTGGTACTCAGCTCTATCTTTGAATCTTTGAGAAACAATACACCTACTGCTGTGCAGTCAGCTTCTGTTGCTGAGATGGAATAGATATGATTTTTTTCAACTGTATTCCTAAAATGATACCCTTCAAACTATATAGATATGATTTTTTTCAACTGTATTTGGAAGTATACTAGATGATTGCTGCTATGGAATTTGTGAGACCCGTGCGAGGGGTTGGAATCATTGTTCCCATTGTTCTCTGAAAAAGAATAACCACCATTCGAGCATATTCCCCCCTGATCTTCGATCCCAATCCTATGTTGAAAACAGGTACATATTCACATATGCCAATACATCACTTCTAATTTTGCGAAGGTAAGTGTTATCATCTCGATCAAACACCGATTGTGATGGATCTCCACCCTCAATACGAAGAGATGGGTATTGCTTAAGTTTTGTTGTCTCATTCACTGCATGCATGGGTGTGGCACGACCCTCCTCATATGTAGAGCCTAGAAAATCTAGGAATGCATAAAAACTAAGGATCTTAGTAAAAAACATAACAATTTATTATTTTGTGTATGGCAGGTCATAACCCAAAGCTCACAGGGTATTGAGCAAAAAGACAATCAATTAGGAACTTGTCAAAGTGTCAAAGTTCAATGAAGGAATTGGAAGTTATGATACTGACCAAAGACTTGGGAAATGGGCAAACTAAGCCTTGATCTAATGAAACGCTTAAAATGTTGCTGGTACATTATAGGCGCTAACACATCCTTCCAACAATGTAAAGGGAGGAATGGCATCCTGACCAAACATGGATTGTTGAAGGAATAACATTTTCTATATTGAAGTATGGGTTCCATTTATTGATATACATTCCTCTTGCACCCATGAAATATGGTCCACTGCGAAAGATTATATCCCTATCTTCTTATTTTTCAAGTAGGAATGCAAAGAAACCCTTACCACAAAAGGCCGCAAACATCTGCCCCTGGATCAATTTTCTCCAGTTTAGATCTAACCAGTGATGCATGGCTTTGGGGGAGGGACATAACCCCGTGAAATTCCCTATGAACCCATTTTTTTCCAGTCTAAGCGCTATCGGGCGAGCCGAAGAAGGATGTATGACCACTTTAGGAATCTCATCCATTTTTTTTACAAATATGGGGGAGCAGACTTGTGGGTATTTGCATAGGAAGAGATCAATGCATGAAAGGCTTGG
>JASDQU010109232.1:156803-168332 GCA_032191745.1 Picea mariana
TTCTTGGAATCACTAACTACTACTAATTTATTGAGTTATTAAGTGCATACAAGATTCATCAACACATGGAGATCACAATATATTCAAGATGTAGAAGCACAAGCAAAGATCTGACCTTTTTATTATGAGCAATGTAAGATCAATACAATAGATGGTCGATATGGCATAAACCTCAGATGGTCGTACAAGCAATAGATATGAGCTGCTACAAAATGCTCCCGACAATACAAAATAAGCCTCCAAAGGCTGAATATACAATGAAGATTGAATCAAGCAGATCTGAGCCGTAATAATGCTCAACCTCCAAGCTGGAAAGTGTCACGTCCTGCTAGAATGTTGAATCCCTCAATAATTCTTCCCTGCTACAAAAAGTGTCCAATCATCCTGATAAATATGCCAAATGATAGATCGGGCAACTGTAAGGACAACCCAAATGTCCAAATTCCCAAATCCACTCTCAAACCCCGTAGATCTGAATTCCTCCACTGAATGGTGTGCCCCACTGGATGACTGAAACCCTTGTTGGTTTGGATCTAATGAAGGAGGCCTCCAAATGCTCTGAAACTCTCCAAGAATATAGATCGGGCTATGAGAATCCTGTGGGAGAAGTTTCAGACTCAGATCTCAAGCAGATCTCCCTAGATTTGAGTTTTACTGAATCACAGGACGTCCCCTATGGCTCCAAGATGTCCCAATCTGCAGACAAATGTAGAATGATGGTAACCCTCTAGAAAATCCCTCAAACTAATGGTCCTACCCCTGAAAACAAAACCCAACTATCGGAATGGCCCCAGGCCCTCAGGATAAGCTGGATAGAACCTCCCTCTAGATGATGGTGTGCCCTTGCTAGAAACACAAGAACAGTATGGCCTGCTACCTTCTGAAGCACTAGATGGAGATGGGTTGAGACTAGAATGGTGTGGAGGAGTCTTTCATCCCCAAGACCAGGCTGCGGAACAAGGTGAGTGGATATTTCACCACTGAGTTGCTCACAAGGGTTTCTACAGGAAAACCCCCAAACTGAATTCTCAAGAGCAATAGCAAATGCTAATCCAAAACTAGAATGAGTAATAGGTGCGCCCCAGCCTCTTACTTATACTTTTCCTTCTAATTCTCTATTGAGTTAGGTTAACTCCGAGGGTTAATCTTCTATTCTTCTGTTGAGTTATCTTTTACTCCTTTATCCTTTTCCTTTCTTAAGTCAACTTAAAATATAACTTTCAACTTCTTGACTTTCTCCCCCTCAGTGTGAGACTATGACCTAGTGGGGGTGCCCAGGCCACTGAGTCTCCTCATCACCTCTCTAAGAGGTGGGGGACATTACACATCCAGAAATACATTCATATCTATCTTCCAAAGAACAAGACCTCTTTAGTCTATAAAGTGAAAACAATCACGAAGAATGACCCCCCCACTTCACAATTTCTGAAACACATGTTGTTGTAGATCCTAAAAAGATGAATATGAAACACACTTGTCAAAACAAACCTAATCTGTTTTACTAGAAAATATGAACTAGATCCTAAATCTAAGGGATAATATCTTGATCCAAATCTGAGTTTTTGACTGCCACTGAGGCTTTCCTTGAGCTAGGAAGAGTCTTCTTGAATGATATTCACCACCTGGGCTGTGAATCGTCGCTGAAAATGATGAAGAGAAAGTAAAAATTGACTAAATCTAAAACAATCTGCCACCTATAGAAATTTGTAGAGCAAAGTACTGCAAGAAGAAGGCTTGAGCTAACAACATGGCACCCATGTGTATCATCATGAACTGCAACTAGTACTTCAAAATTAGTGCCTCAACTTCAAAGTTTATCATACTTTCATGCTTGTAGTGCACACACCCAGAAGGCATCCTGATTCTTAGCATAATCGATGAGAAATCGAAATAGAATATACCCCAAAAATAGATGAGAGTAAATAAGGCTTCCCATATCCAATTGTGTCAATAATTGCCACCAAAGATCCACTTTTAACCTGAATATTGATATTCTGAAGGGTGGATTTGGAATCCTCTTCATCCCAAAAGAAAGTACCATTTCAACTGCCTTGAGATCAAGCCCCTTGCTAGTCATATACCTGTCAAGTTTATTGTGAAAAATCAATACCAATCAATGGCAAAACAGTTCCAATTTTGTAGTCAGCTTGAAGTCAAATAGTGGAGAACGATTCAGATTCTCCCAACAATATAGATAACTAGAAGCCAATAAACAAAGTACTCTCTTTTGTTCAAATGTGCACATGTCGATTTCATACAACCATTCATCCATGTTACTATAAATGGAGGTTTTAACCAGCTGAATATATATGTCTACATATGCTCTGTTTTAAAACTACATACCCAGACATCCATATTGTTTGTCAACTCGACCTCCGCACGATTGATGATAAAGTATAAACCCCTGGAGAAACACACTCAACTATCTGCATTTGAATGTTGTACACCATTACCTATATGATCTTTCTGGTACTCAGCTCTATCTCTGAATCTTTGAGAAACAATACACCTGCTGCTGTGCAGTCGGCTTCTGCTGCTGAGATGGAATAGATATGATTTTTTTCAACTGTATTCCTAAAATGTTACCCTTCAAACAAGTTGTATTTGGAAGTATACTAGATGATTGCTGCTATGGAATTTATGAGACCCGTGCGAGGGGTTGGAATCATTGTTCCCATTGTTCTCTGAAAAAGAATAACCACCAGTCGAGCATATTCCCCCCTGATCTTCGATCCCAATCCTATGTTGAAAACAGGTACATATTCACATATGCTAATACATCGCTTCTAATTTTGCGAAGGTAAGTGTTATCATCTCGATCAAACACCGATTGTGATGGATCTCCACCCTCAATGCGAAGAGATGGGTATTGCTTAAGTTTCGTTGTCTCAATCACTGCATGCATGGGTGTGGCACGACCCTCCTCATATGCAGAGCCTAGAAAATCTAGGAATGCATAAAAACTAAGGATCTGAGTAAAAAAATAACAATTTATTATTTTGTGTATTGCAGGTCATAACCGAAAGCTCACAGGGTTTTGAGCAAAAAGATGATCAATTAGGAACTTGTCAAAGTGTCAAAGTTCAATGAAGGAATTGGAAGTTATGATACTGAGCAAAGGCTTGGAAAATGGGCAAACTAAGCATTGATCTAATAAAACCCTTAAAATGTTGCTTATATATTATATATTATAGGTGCTAATACACCGTTCCAACAATGTAAAGGTAGGAATGGTATCCTGACCAAACAGGGATTGTTGAAGGAATATCATTTTCTATATTAAAGTATGGGGTCCATTTATTGATATACATTTTTCTTGTACCCATGAAATATGGGTCACTACGAAAGATTAGATCTCTATCTTCTTTTTCAAGTAGGAATGCAAAGAAACCCTTAGCACAAAAGGCCGCAAACATCTGCCCCTGATCAATTTTCTCCAATTTAGATCTAACCAATGATGCATGGCTTGGGGCGAAGAAGGATGTATGACCACTTTAGGAATCTCATCCATTTTTTTTACAAATATGGGGGAGCAGACTTGTGGGTATTTGCATAGGAAGAGATCAATGCATGAAAGGCTTGGAGGTTCGAAGATGAAGAGCCTGGGGGGTTCCGCTCCCCCCGCCTCAGAGGGGGCCATAGTCAACCCACACAATGTCGTGCGATGCTGAAACCCTAGCTGATCCGCACAATGCTGAAACCCTAGATGAGTTGTGCGATGTTGAAACCCTAACTGAGCCACACGATACTAAAATGACTTTTAAATTTAATTTTATTAGAAACTTATTTCTTAATTCTAAAACGTAAAATCACAATTATAAAAACTTGATTAAAATCCTTAAATATCATGAACTTGTCACGGGTTTCTATTTTCAACTTTAAATTAGATTTTTAATTTTTAGTTTTAACCATCTAAATTTTTAATTTAAATTTAAAAATTGAGTAATTTTTAACATTTAATTTTTAATTTAGAATTTAAAACTTAAAATTAAAACATATCACTTTATTTTTAAATAATAATAAATATGAGAAATATTGCAATAAGCTGAGCCAAGACAAAACATAAAGGCAATGCAAGAAACAGAAGCCCCTCTCACTTGTTCTGACCCTCATCGTTTCCAACCCCCTCGCTTCCACCAAAAGGATAATTTAGAGCTTGCATGGCACTTTGTGCGACAATTTTAGCTCGACAAGGACTACATTATCATGCAACACTTGTTTTTTATAAATGCAATATATATTACATTGCAAATCAATACAAATGTACATCAAAGTTGTTACAATGCAAAACCCAAAGAGTGGTGACAAAAATCTCACTTTCTACATAAGAAAGCAGCGCTAACATATATTCTTTGTCTCTAGCTGATTACAAGTTATTACATATTGTACATTATTACTTTAAGAATTTTAATTTTTCCAATACTCCGCGAAAGGGAATAAATCCAACCAAAAAACAAATATGACATCAAAAAATGCCTCCTATAATATCAATATACTACAACAAAAACCGATCTACACTTCATACTGGGGGAAGCTTCGAGAATACAAGATTTACCCACTTGACATAGACCTTTAGACTAGAATCACACTGCAAGAAAATAAGCCCTTGCCTTGGGATTAAAAGGCCAATAACTGGTTCATAGAGACAAGTCTCCATATTGAAGCATCGAAAGACTAATGCTAACCTTTAAATGAGAAATTGGCATCTTCTACAATTTAGATCTCAGGCATTTCATGTCCAGCTTAGCACCAGAAATCAACCTTGTCAAGCATTTATTCAAATTCTAGTTAAAGCGGTCATCTTTTTTGGGAGACATAGCAATATATGTAAATGGAAAAATTTGGCATAGTTTCTTTACCACACCATCCAAGATGACTGCCACAGGTTCACGATCACCAAGAAAACACAGTTGACGCTAGAACCAAGAAACTATTCAACATAGCCAATGTGAGGTTCACGCACATGGAGTTCCTGGAAGGATATTTGCCAAGTAACAATGTTAACACTGAAACCGAGAAACTATTCAATGGTAAAGAGAGGAATCTGTCCTCTAACACAGTCTATTTGGAATTTGCATGGAGAGTACATGTAAATGGTCATGAGGGGGCTCAAAAACAATGTTGGTTCATCATCATCTATTAAGCAGTTGCATGGACAATACATGTAAAATTTCATGAGCAAGCCCAGACATAGATATGTAGTAGGTCTATGAGCAATTATCTTTCTAATATGTGTGTTGGACGGTGGAAAAGTTGAAATTATAGTGTTGTCCATTTCATAGCTTTGTTTCATATTACCACTTTCCATTCAGTAGAGATTGAATGTACTCAATCGAGAACAAAGAGATATAACGTCCTCTTGTTCTCTAAGGCCTGTTGTCATTCAGTTTAAACTTGTACAACCAAATCAAATGAACCATTGTGGTTGTTCCTACCATTGTTGTTGTTGGTGGGCTTAGTGGCACAATTTAAGGCTTATGGACTTCCTTTTTTATCAAAGGTCATAAAGCATTTATACGTATGAAAATAAAAGTAGAGGTAGACGAACATCAGTTTGGGGGGAATAAGTATGACAATAACTCATTTTTTATTTATAAGGTGCCTCTTAGGAAAAAAAATCCCCCTCACAACCAATATAAATGTGGGAGGATTTTGGTTAGGCCCTTCACAAGTGCTTTTCTCTCCGGGAATATCTCAAGAATCAAATGTGAAAATGTCTCCAACTTCTTTGGTTCTCTGGGAAATTGGTTCAATAGAACATCGATATCTTCTCCAAGATCTAGCTTCAATGCCACATCTGTGAATATGAAGAAGTACTGATTTAAAAGTGGAATTATGGGTTATTACCTATTTTTTGAAACAAAGTTTCTTTGTTTGTGAGTACAACCCTCGAAAACACATTCCTTAGTGCCTTTGCAGTGGATCATAAGTTGGAAAATAATCATCGCCTTCTCTCACCTCATTCTACTACTCCTCATCCCACCTCTCCCTCCATGCAGGATATTCCCTCTCCCTCGACTAGCGCATAGCCTCCTTTCAGATTCAGGCATTGGTGTCATTACCACAAAACCCCATCTCGCTCATCTGTGGATTTCTGGGTCCTCTAGTGTATTAATTCCAATAGTTTGTACCCTTATTAAGTGTTCCATTATATATGAGTATCTGGTGATGTTGACTTGCTAACACTCAAACATAAAAAAAAAAAATAGTAAGGAACCACATGCTTGATGGAGGGAAGGAATGTCTCTAGGCCTAAAGCATCAGGTCGTTTCTTCATTCATGTAGGAATTATGATGCGAGGTTTGGTGGTCGTGTGTGGAAAACCTCTTATTTTCCATTTGTCTTTCTAGTCGACCCACTAAAAAATTCCCTTACGATCGAATTCATGTGGTTTGGGTATGGTGGGACTCAAACTATTAGGTATTAGATCTATTATAATAGCATAAAACAAAAATACTACAGAGAATAACAAACAACAAAGTATAAGGAACCACAACACCAAAATGATATCTTTATTGATAGGAAACAATGTTCACTTATCTCTTCAAGGGGGAAACCTCCAGTAGAGCAATGCTCTATTACAATAATTCTCAAGACAAATACTTCTCATGCTCTCGACTCGTATTTATACTAAATATATCTACCAAAAGAACAATCTAGAGGAATATCTTTCTAGAAGTGGAAGCTTTTATTAGGTCTTCTTACATTTGACTTAGTCTTCCTTATTACTAGGACTTATTAATATCAACCTTTATTACATGGAAAATATATTATTCTACCTATGTGAGGGGTTAGGGAGGTTAGGTCCCTAACATGCCCTCCCCCTTAAAAACAACCTTGTACTCAAGGCTTGAGATGAGGAAATTGTTGCAAAATGGTAGCCGGCTCCCAGTTGGCATCTTCTACCTGTATGTTCTTCTATTGAACTAAAACTTCCTTGATAATGCGCTAGAGGAGACGACGCTCGTCCTAGTCCAAGACTGTTTGTGGCTGGAACCAAATGGAACCTTCTTCATCCAACTCAGGTAGACTAGTATGAGTATAGAACCTAATGCCGAGCACTTTCTTTAAGCAGGAAACATGAAAAACAAGGTGGAGCTTAGAGTGACTGGGCAACTCTAACTGGTTGGCCATACGCCCCACTCTCTTGATAATATGGTAAGGACCATACAATATGGGGGCAAGTTTGATCTGAATTTTAGGGGGTATATGGTCTAAATTTGAATGCAAAAGTCATAAATCTATAAAGCTAATAGATTGACCATGTAGATGCCCACCTCCTCATTAATTAATTGGGCTAAAAGGTTTCCCATATGGGTCAAAGAGAGTCCCACCTCTCCATTATTGTATTGTGTTTTATTTTCCACTACTTATTTAGTTGGGTAGTTAGATATATTATTATAATAATAGAGACTCATTTAATGATCTCTTTACATTATTTTATTGGGTTTTATTTTCCACTACTTAATTAGCTGAGTAGTTCGATCTATTATACTAATAATAGAGACTCATTTAATGATCTCTTTTTGTCTTTGTCCAATGGACCATTTTGTAATGCTATATAAAGGCCTAACAATCCTTCTCATAATATAAAGTTACTAATTTTGGTTTCTCTCATATTTTCTATTGTTCATTGTGGGATTAATTAGTTCTCATTGATTTACTAGTAATTAGTTTTAGAGGTGAGGTTCATCTTTGATCCTTACCTCCCAAGTACTTCATTTACATGTTTTTTGTGTCCATGCTTCTATTCATGCAAGATTGGCATTTCTAATCTTCTCCTCACTCGGCATTCAATCCATCCAAATCTCAACCCGTGAGATCCAAATCAGTGGTATCAGAGTGGGTATTCTCTCCATAGGAACAAGGGTTTGAAGCATGTTGTGGGTTCAAACATTTGCGACAATCACCAACCTCCTTTTGGTACTATATAAATCCATTTACCAAGGCATACACTGTAAGCATCATAGTTGGTCCACATGCACTACAGGGTTTTTTCTTTACCCTCAGATCTTTGTTCACCATTACAAGGAGAACCATACATGGATTCACTAAATCCATACATGGATTCACTACATCTATACATGGATCCACTACATTCATTGGTCTACAACATTTTCAACAAATTTGCGGGGTGTCCATGCTGCAAATGGAGGTTCCACAACCTATACAACAACCCATGCCGCTCTACAAACCCTTGTCATCCTTTGCGTCCCTCTACACTCAACCAACTTCAAAGAGGTTCTACCACCTCTACAGAAATGTTTAGAGGATCTACCATAGCTCATTGTAAATATCTCTTCAATATCTCAAATGGGTATTTCGGGGAATCTCATTCGGCTTCCTAGTTTGAGAGATATCATTGATTGAATATCAGCATGTATTTGACCCAAGGAGGTCGCGCGTACCACCATATTCAACAATATTTTTCTCCTTGCTCAGGAACCTACATAAGAATTTCCACATATGGATGGAAACAAATCTTCAATATCTCAAATGGGTATTTCACGGAATCTCATTTGGCTTCTTGGTTTGAGAGATATCATCAATTGAATTTCATCATGTATTTGACCCAAGGAGGCCACACGTACCACCATATTCAACAGTCTTTTTATCCCTGCTTAGGAAGATACATAAGGAGTTACACATATGGTTGGAAATATATCGTCAATATATTAAATGGGTATTTCACAGAATTTCATTTCGTTTCTTGGTTTGAGAGATATAATTGATTGAAGATATGCAGATCTTTCTTCCAAGACGGTTGCACATCACTGACACTTCAACAAGTTTTTTCTCACTCCATGGGCCACCTTAGAACAAGTTCCATATACCGATGGAAATATATCTTCATTAGATCAAATGGGTCTTTGACGTAATTGGGTTTCATCACCTATAGAAGTTATGAATAAATTTGTAGAAGGAGATTCAAAGCCTACAAAGTCATGATTTTTCCATTTTTATTAATGTAAAAGGTTGTGGGTCAACCACACAAAACTATTCCCTTCATTGGGAATTAGAACATTGTACTCATGGGTATCTTTGTAGCATGGGTGAAATGATAGTGACCATCATTTTCTAAGGGGGGGGATGATCCGAATTTTAAGAGGTATATGGTCTAAATTCGGATGCAAAAGTCATAAAGCTAATAGATTGACCATGTAGATGCCCACCTCCTTGTTAATTAATTGAGCTAACAAGTTGTCCATATGGGTCAAAGAGAGCCCCACCTATCCATTATTGTATTGGGTTTTATTTTCCACTACTTTTTTAATTGGGTAGTTAGATCTATTATTATAATAATAGAGACTCATTTAATGAGGTCTTCACATTATTGTATTGGGTTTTGTTTTCCACTACTTAGTTGGTTGAGTAGTTGGATCTATTATACTAATAATAGAGACTCATTTAATGAAATATGTTTGAATTTGTCCAATGGCCCATTTTGTAGTTCTATATAAAGGTCTAGCATGCCTTCTCATAATATCAAGTTACTCATTTTTTATTCTCTCATATTTTTTATTGTTCATTGTGAGATTAATTAACTTTGAGTGATTTACTAGTAATTAGTTTTAGAGGTGAGGCTCCTCTTTGAGTATCACCTCCCAAGTACTTCATTTACATTTTTTTTTCCATGCTTCTTTTCATACAAGATTAGCATGTCTAAGATCCTCCTCTCTTGGCATTCAAACCATCCAGTTCTTAGCCCCCCAAATCCGAGTCAGAGTTTCTGATAGTGTTGAGCTTTGAGTGAAGTCTGCTTATAATGTTGTAGATGAAGAAAGACCTAGTCCCCTTCAACAAATTCAGGTTCAGAACAAACCTAATCTCCTTGTTGTTTCATGTGATTTTGAGCCATGACCAAATTTTCTTTGAGAGTACAGAGGATGACCATGTGTATTTTAAGAGTTTGATCCACCTGCTAAACCTTGGATATACCGGGCATGTAGGATAGAGCTAAAGGTGGATTTTTTCCATACACTACTTCAAAGGGAGTCATGAAAGTGGTGGTGTGGTAAGAAGTTCTATACTACCATTCAATGAAGGGTAACCACTGAACCCATTGATTTTTTCTGTCATATGCAAAACAACTCAAATATGTTTCCAAACACTTGTTGGTTGCTTCAGTTTGTCCATCATTATGGGGATAATATTATGTGTTGAGATGCAATTGGGTTCCCTAGAGTCAGAACAATTCTTTCCAGAAAGCGCTGGTGAAAGTTGGATCATGGTCAGAAACAATAGAATGAGGCAAGCCATGGAGTTTAAAGATATTATCCATAAAAAATTGAGTGATGGTAGATGTTGTGAATGGGTTTTGAAAAGAACATAAATGTAGCATATATGGAAAGAAGATCCACTACTACCATGATGACTGACTTATTTCATGATTTAGGTAAGCCAAAAATGAAGTCCATAGAAATATCTATCCAAATAATACTAGTACATATGACCAAATTTGCGACGTTTTTTCGTTGATATTGCCACTTATCCGTCGCAATTTCCACAAAAGCTGAGACTTTTTTTCATCACTTTAATTTCGTCACTATATCCATGATCCAAGTGTTCGTGGAAACATCGACAAAATTAGCTCTCCATGTGTCATCACCATCAAAATGGGTTAACCCTATGAATCGTCGAAATTACGATGAAACTTCGTCGCAATTACGACGCACAACCGTGGCAATTACAACGAAACTTCATCGCAATTGTGACGGAAATTTATTCCAAGACAAAAAACTTATGACTCAAATGATGTATGTGTGACGCAAAACTGTGGAAAATGGTGACAAAAATTCGTGGTAATATCAACAGAAATTTATGTCAAAACCAAACTTACTACATAGATGTTGTATGTGCGACGAAAAACCGTGGCAAATTGCGACGAACTTTCATCTCTATTGCCATGGTTGTTCAAAATAAAAAAAATTGGCTTCTGACAAATTATCGTCGATATTGCGACGATGACTTTAAGTTTAAAAAAAAAAAAAAAAACGAGATATGGTATTACCATATTACATTGTAATATGGTATACCATATTACATTGTAATATGGTATACCATATTACAATGTAATATGGTAATGCCATATTACATTGTAATATGGTAATGCCATATTACATTGTAATATGGCATTACCATATTACCATATTACAATGTAATATGGCATTACCATATTACATTGTAATATGGGATTACCATATTACATTGTAATATGTAATGCCATATTACATTGTAATATGGCAATGCCATATTACAATGTCTCTACTTTCTCAACAAGATGCAAGAAGCTCTTTTTAAAAACAACTTAGGATAGTGATTTGTCCTGAGTGGGATGGTGACCTTGGCATTCAACAAGATAGGAAGTGATTCATTGATGACAAGTGTAGCAGGTGTGCAGGTCCACAAGTGTAGCAGGTGTGCAGGTCCATAGGTGTAGCCGACATTTCTATTGAAGGATGGATGTTAGAGAAAATGTGTAGATCTTTTAGATTGAACAAGATTATAGTATATATATATATATATATA
>JASDQU010109232.1:206883-216936 GCA_032191745.1 Picea mariana
ATATCACAACATTTCGTCCTGATATAATGCAAGTTGTCGGAATGGTAGGTCGTTTTCAGTCTGCTCCTAAACAAAGTCATTTGGTAGTTGTCAAAAGGATATTTAAATATTTGAAGGGAACAATGAATTATAGTCTATGGTATCCTAGAAATCAGAATTTCCAGTTAACTGCTTATTCAGATGCAGACTTTCCAGTTAACTTCTTATTCAGATGAGAGAAAAAGCACCAGTGGAGGAGCATTTTTTCTGGGTGACTCATTAGTTGCATGGCTTAGTAAAAAGCATGGATCCATTTCATTATCCACTACAGAGGCAGAATGCATTGCTCCTGCTACTTGCTACACACAAATTTTATGGATGATACAAACTCTTGCAGATCTGAAGGTAAATTACACTGATCCCATTCCAATTCATTGTGATAACATAAGTGCCATTAGTGTCTCCAAGAATCCTGTTCTTCATTCCAAGACTAAGCATACTCCAATCAAGTACCATTTTCTCAGAGAACAAGTTACAAACAAAATTGTTCAAATGAATTATATACCTTCTACAGAACAGATTGTTGATATCTTTACTAAACCTTTAGCAGTGACCCCTTTTGGATATCTTCGTCAAAAGTTGGGGGTTATAATCTCTTGTGTCTAATCTGTTCACCTGGTCAGGGGGAGTACTTATTGAATATCTGGTGTATTTCCAAGATTCTTATAGTCGACAAGGGGAGTATTTTTTGCAACAGATCAGGGGAAGAATGTTTCTTCTTTGACATTGATGTCAAAGGGGGAGAAAAGAGTTCGGGAGAGCAGATCCGAATGCAATGCATGTGGGTGCTTGTGTTGCCATCAATGCCAAAGGGGGAGATTGTTGGCAAATATTTAACAGACAGCGAATGCTTGTAATTGATGGCAAGTACAACAGTGAAGATGGCATGAGTACAGGAAGTTTGTAATCGACAGGCAAACAGAAGATAAGTTCAGGAAGGTCGAATGATCGAAGGCAACGCAACATTGATCGAGTGATCAAAGACCCGTAAAGTTTGAGAAGAATTTCTGATCGTTGGATCCCATCCAAAATTCTCGACAAAATGAGGGTTGTCAGATCTGAATATAGACAAGAAGAGTGCACTGAAGAGGAGGATAGATCTCAGGCATTCGATCCAAGCGCAGGATCCGACCATCGTTGGATCAAGGAAGAACCTGCATGCCTTTTTAAAGTATAACAAGGAGAAAAGGGGCTCACAAAATCCCAAAAGAAGGAGGACCATCCATCATCAGGAAGGACACGTGGGGAAAGATCGTAAGTTCATTGACTGGAGAGTCAAAGGAACAGGGTTTCCTAACTTCTCGAAATCACGATGTAAGCTGAGCCGTCAGATCAAAGGTTTGATCTGGACCATTGATTCCAGTCCTTGTCGTAGTTTCGGGGATTAAGAGTTGGACATGTCAAAGATTATTGACATCAGGAATCTCGATATCGCGATATTCGAAATCGCGATGTAATCTGAGCCGACAAATTAAGGTTGAATCTGGACCGTTGATTCTAGTCCTTGTCGGAGTTTAGGGGATCGAGAGTTGGACATGTCAAAGATTATTGACATCAGGAATCTCGATATCACGATATGCGAAATTGTGATGTAATCTGAGCCGTCAGATTAAGGTCGAATCTCGATCGTTGATTCCAGTCCATGTTGGGGTTTCGAGGATCGTGTGTTGGAGATGTCAAAGAAACAATGCAATAAGAATGTCGATTTTGCGATATACAAAATTGCGATTCAATCGCAGCCGTTGAATCAAGCTCAGATCTAGACCGTTGATCTAACTCCATGTCGGAGTTTCGGGGATCGAGAGTTGGAGATGTCAAAGTTTATTAACATCATGAATCTTGATATCGCGATATGTGAAATCGTGATTTAATCGCAGTCGTTGAATAGAGTTCAGATCTGGACCGTTGATCAAACTCCATATCGGAGCTTCACGAATCTCGACATAGAGAGGCAAAGAACCCAATGCAACAAGAATGCCGAAATCGCAAAATCGTGATTCAATCCTAGTGGTTGAATCAAGATCAAATCTGGACCATGGAATCACAGGACATGTGGCAAGTGATCAAAATTTCGCTGACTTGGGGTCAACGGAGCATAGTGTCGAAAATCGCGAAACGAGAAAATTGCGAAAGCACTTTTTGCGTAGGCGCTTGGTTATGACCATAGTCAGATTCGGGAAGGAGCTAGTGTAGAAAAGTTCTGTATCAGAATTTCATAGATCGGGATTTGTAAGTGACAAGAACATTGAACATCAGGAGTGTCAAAATCGCGATATGCGAAATCGCGGAATGATCTGAACTGTCAGATCAAGTGTTGATCGGAGGGTTACTGTTCTCTCTCACAGTTAACTCCTTAGTTTGGAATCTGTTAGCAAAACGGACTCATGATTGCAAATCAGTTAGCATTTCAGTTGGCGTTTCAGTTGCTCGAACAGTTGTCTTTCTTTTGCCTAAGGAGTTGGGAAGTTGAACCGTCGTGTAGGTGTGTATAAAAGAAAATGAGACAGACTGTGTAGTGTTGGTTGTTCTGTATGAGAGAAGAATGAAACTGTAAGAAAAGGAAAAGGAGAAAATGCGCAGGAGGATATTGAGCATATGTGCAGTGTGAGATGAAACGCAGAGAAGACTAACAAAACAAGTTGATGCAGAGCAGGCCTGATAAACAGACAGAGGAAGAAATGAATTGCAGAACAGTTAGAAGATGACCAGATGGACAGAACAAAGAAAGATTGGTAAGAATTGATGTATCTGTGTAGTTGAATGTTTATATGTTAATTTATGTTCTAGGGAGGTTGGGAGGTGCTCGGGAGGACTGTTGTCCTCAGAGGTTCAAGTGGGAGCTTGAAAACAGGAAGTTGTAGCTTCCATCTGGTTGCAGCCAGAGAAACCAGGGTGGCAGGGTGGTGCTAGGGAGAACAAGTGTTCTCTGTTATACAAGTTGGAGCCTGTGTAACTGGAAGTTGGTGCTGGAACTTATAGGGAGTTGGTGCTTCCTTCTAGTGGGTGCTAGAGAAACCAGGGAGTTGGAGATTCCTTCTAGTGGGTGCTAGAGAAACCAGAGAGTTGGTGCTCTCAAACAAGTTGCAGCTTGTAAAACAGAGGTAGCAGTGTTGGGCTAATTATATCACTATAAATAGCTTATATAAATTGTCAACCCAGGGAGGTAAACTTTGAGGCACAAACACTGTATGTGCAGGACTAGAGCCTATCCTAATCTGATTTACTCTAATCTAATCTATTATGATGTAAACTTCTCTAATCTAAAAATCATTCAAAGTACTTTAATGCAAAGATTTCAACTTCATTAATTCGATTCCATATTCAAAATTCTAATACTAACCAAATATCTAAATCCTATAAAGCATACAAATCTAAGTTCTATCCTAATTACAGAAACGAAATACTTCTAGAAACTATCTTCAAAAGTAACCTTGATTCAAAACATCTACATAATTAAAACTTATCTATTTTAATGTGACTCAGAAACTAAACCAAGTAACAGAAAACTATATAGCATTACAGAAAACAAAGTAAGATGCTCTAATTTTAAAAGGAAAATACAACTAAGTCTATTCCATTTAGAAACCTAAATTTGCAGAAGCAATCTATGGCTTTAAACTAGAATTGAAAGCTACAGCAAGTAAACCCTAAGATATTTGAAAGCAACTAGTTCCATTTTATTAATACAAAAAACCTTCAACAAGTAAACTAATCCTACCTTCTATTTCTATTTCTATCTTAGATCACTATTATCAAATCTTTTGAACTCCAAGCTAAAGAAAACTATACTAATTTCAGAACTAAAACTTAACAGCAAATAAAAAACCTTAAAATCTTATAGCTAAAGGCATTTTACTCTATTATGAATCTAAGAAACTAAATCTCAGAATCAAAACTATTCTTAAAACAGGAAACGATGTCAAGAGATACAGTCTATGAGGCTTCAGATTTCACAGAAACGAGTTATACCATAAATGCAATGAGTCGATCTTGCTTCTAAACTAATAGTTACTCTATCCATTAATCTAACAATAAACGAATGCTAACAATAACTTCGAGCAATGTAAATATACTGTTTACTTTGTTCTGAATATAACTCTGATTTCTGCAAATGTAATCCATCTAAGAACTAAATCTATGAAAGAGAGGCTTATGGTCTTCTTGGTGGATCCTTGCCAAGAAAACCACAAGTCCCTTAGGAACTTACAGATTAAATTCTAAACTGAAACCATCAATCTAAAATAAAGAGAAGAAACATTAACTTTCAGAAAATGCGTTATCAGATCATGGACATATCATTAATTCAAAGCAATGGTACAACACCAAGAAACGATCCTCATAATTTCACAACACCATTTATTCATTCCTTGTTTTTTAGACTGTCAGAGACGCCAGAGACGCCAGAGCCGTCTATTACATTTCGATCTCTGTTTTTATAGCTTCCCAATGAAAATAGCTATGCCCGGCCCCTGCGTTTCAAACCCTATCATTCCAATAACTGTTTATAACCGTTTCTGTTTGGAAGACAATTAATCTTTCGTGATGATCAAGTGACTTCGAACCTCCAAGTACGCCCTGTAATCTCATGATTTGAATAACTAATCTTCATCTCTAGGGCACGTAGTGCCTAGAGATGAGGATTGTATGTGTATGAGTCATCATAGAGATTCGAGTGAGATGAGATGAGATTATGTCTGAGTGAGCTAGAACATTCTGAATTATGGAGAGTCCTCATCGTATATGTTCTTCACCTGAAATCAAAGAATGCTGCATTTCTAATACAATAAGTCATGAACCCTCTAAAAATTGTATTTAATCATTAAAATAAAAGGAAATTAAGATATGACCATACGTTACTAGACTTGCTGGGTATTTAGTTGTATGAGTGAAAATATAAATGTGTTTATAAGGTGAGAGAGCAAAATAAGGGGTGTAGAAGTGAATATAGAGGGTGCAAAAAGTGTTATATTGGCGAGCCAACAAGCAGCCTCACATTGAGTTGGTGCTCAATTAAAGATGATGTACAGAACTTAAAAGACTGCCTATCATTTCGAAGAAGAAGAGGTTTTCTCCCTTTATGGGTTTCCTCGTGAAAATCTGTCTCTGTGTATACCTTATGTGTGACTGATGCTTTTTACTTTTATTGTCCATATGCTATATAATGTTGATGATCACTTGAGGAAAGATTAAGAATATTTTAATTGACTTATTATTGTTTAAGCACAAAGACAACTAATTCACCCCCCCCCTCTCAATTGTATTAGTAATTCCAACATAGGTGGTACTGACCAGTTTGGAGGCGCACATTTTCACAACCCCCTCCACATTTCATGGAACCCCCATTGACAATCATGATTTGGAAATTATTAACTGGACATATATAGCAATTGAATTCTTGGGAAATGCAGTGATGAATAAAATTATGGGTGCTTCCATTGTCAACTAAAATGATGACTTTCTTGTTCTTAATGTATCCAATTAACTTGAGGGTTTAGGGAGCATAGAAACCCATGAGTGCATTTAGGGAAATTAGTGGTTCAACTTCTTGTGGATCAGAGGGATGATTAAGATCATATGGTGGGGGTAGCTCAGGTACATGAGAAACATATTCCTCTTCTCAATAAGCATCCTTCGACATAGCCATAAAAATATTATGTTCCTTACACTTGTGCCCCATAAAATACTTGTCATCAAAATTATAACAAAGACCCTTAATTTGGCGTTTAACCATTTAATCTCGAGTCAAATTCTAGATCTTGAGGGGAGTGGTAGGAGAGGTGGGTAGTGTGGGTTTACAGTGAGGAATAGAAGTTGTTTTTTTGGTTTGGAACGAGATGACTTGTTGTGGTTCCTTGGCTCGTTTTCTAGCTTCCAACAAAGTATGGGGGTGAGCCATGAGGACATGGGCACGTATTTCATCATTGAGGCCACTAATAAAGCATTCCATGAAAAAGGAATATGTCATGCCCTCCGTTTTGGAAGCTAATTTCTCAAAGGTAGCTATAAAATCTTCCACCATGCCAGTTTATGTCAACTTGGTCAAACAACCTAATTTATGGGTGTCGGTGTCAAAGCAGTCATAGAGATATGAAATGAACTATGTCCAAGCCACATAGCCTTGGTGTGCCTTTTTACGCCACTTCCACCATTGTTGGCATTCAGGATCCAAATGGAGAAAATCATAACAAAGTTTTCCCAACTCATCAGTAATGCCATGCAAAGAGAAGTAATGTTCCATTTGGGTGACCCAACCCATGGGATCTAAGCCATCAAATTTCTTCACATCCACTCTAGGAAGGCATAGGTCACGCTGAAATTGATGGGACTGAAAAGTATGGGAATTAGAGGAAGTCTCACCTTCAGGGTGAAAAGGTTGGTCATAAGAGGTAAGGTCTCTACGAAAATTCATTTTGGCATAGAGCTGGACAATGAAGGATTCTAGCCAGTGTTCCATGTGGGAAGAGAGGTCTTGTTTTAGGTTTTCCATTTTTTCATCTATGGTGGAATGCATGTTTTCATTGATGGTGGTAATATTGGAATTGATTTTCCGCACTTCCTTCTGGGTTGTGGATATATCATATGACATGGTAGTGAGGTGTGATTCAAGGTCTTGGTTACGGGTGTGGGACATGGTGAAAGGGGGGCACAAGAAAGGGGTGGGTGGGTCCACACAGAAAAGGGGTTACGGGTGAAGGGTATCATGATGATAAAGGTGAATATGGGAATCCAATGGGGTAGATCCAAAATAAGGGGGCTGGAAGGGGGTCAGGACCATGGAGGAAAAAAAGTTGAAAAATGTTAGGTATTACTGTGATTAGAACGAAAAGAGGAATCCAATGGGATAGGCATCAAATAAGGGTGAAGGAAAGACCTATACTTTTTGTTTCTTTTTGTTTTTATTTTTTTATTATTTTAACTCTTGCGGAGTTATACTGTGATCTAAATAATACTGCAGTGTCAAAATGTCCAAATTCTTAATAGGAAAAAATGTAGTAATTCTGCAACCAAGATGCAGGAGGCAAGGTTGCACAACAATAGATCTTGTCTATTCTGCTTCTGTCCTAAAGGTTAGGGTTTTTAGGGTTCCTATAGATAAATGTTTTCCTTGTGCTATAGCTCTCTAATATACATGCAAGGTCGAACAATGGTACTCGGTCCAATATCTTAGGGAACCAACTAAGGAGGATAAATATTACCCTTAGTCATACTACATGATTACCCAGGTACTAGAGAGTATCTTCTCGAGTGTTGTTCTCAGTGGCACTATAGCAGTCAGGCAACCGACCGATTAATATTTAGAGGGTTTGAGGATACCTAGGCCAGTCCATATACAGGTGTTGTCTGATGCACTACCACTTGAAGGGGTACCAACATGGGTTACAAGGGTGTCCAACAATGAGAGCTTAAAAATATCTTATATTTCCTGCGTGTATGCTTTCCGACTGCGGATTTATGTGCTAAATGATAGATCTCTATTGTTTTAAGACATCAGAACACATCTCTACCCTGAAAAAAAATAACAAACAATTCCTACCAGGGAAAGTGCTTTGACACCACTTGTTAGGTACCAGATCTATTATAATAGCAGAAAATAGAAACACTGCAGAGAATAACAACGAAACAAAGTGTAAGGAACCACAACACCAACATAATATCTTTATTGATAGGAAACAATGTTCACTTGCCTCTTTGAGGGAGCAACCTCCAGCAGAGCAGTGCTCTATTACAATAATTCTCAAGAAAAAGACTTATCATGCCCTCAACTCCTATTTATACTAAATCTATCTACCAAAAGAACAATCTAGAGGAAGATATTTCTAGAAGCAGAAGCTTCTATTAGGTATTCTTACATTTGACTTAGTCTTCCTTATTACTAGGCCTTATTAATATCGACCTTTATTTCATGGAAAATATATTATTCTACCTATGTGAGGGGTTAGGGAGGTTAGGTCCCTAACATGAACTTGTTACCCCAACTAATTGTTATTCCAACAATCAATAACTAGTATTGCTTGTTTTATCAATAACCAGATTAACGCCTACCTAGTTCCTCTTTGTTCACAATTGTGAGATTGAATGTAAGATTGCCACTTTGATTATGGATAATGGTAGCCAGGAAAACCTTGTTGTCCACTATCTACTCTCCCATCCCAGAATAGTGAATTATGGGTTCGATTAAATTTTTAGCCAAATTTAAATTTAAAAGCTCATAAAATAGAAATAAAAAATGTTTATTTACACCTTATCCCAAAGTAGTTGTTTGATGTTTAATTTTCTTGACCATGTAGGGAAGGTCATGATCCTTGAAACTGAATTACGAGATTAAATTTTTAGCCAAATTTAAATTTAAAAGATCATAAACTAGAAATAAAAATTGTTTATTTGCACCTTATCCCAAAGCAATAGTTTGTTGTTTAATTTGCTTGACCATGTAGAGAAGGTTAGGACCCTTGAAAGTGGATGGAGATAAACACAACCATGAAGGGTGGGATGGAGATAAACACAACCATGAAGGTTCGAATAACAATTCAATCTAGCCTCTTGTATCATGGCACTATACAAATTTAGGATGGTCTCTTGTAAGATTTGACAATCTCTTGTAAGAATGAATAAATAAAAATTCTTTCCCACGAATTTTGTTTTGTATGGGAAATATGGAATTTCATTTACTTCATAGTATAGTTTGTAAGCCAGGTTAACATCACAAACAAATGACAAGGTACATACCTACTCAAAAAGCTCCAATTACACTATATTTGTTTTTGAACGACCATAAAAATTTCAAAGTGTTCGCTGGGCTTGGGGAGATTGCTTCTGCCTTTGGAGTCATTGCAGAGCCTTTGAAGTACATATGTATTATCGTATTACAATATTGTCTTGCAAATATGATTAGAGTTTGCAAAGGCTAGAGTTTGCAAGCAGCAAGCTAGTCAGAGTTTGCGGGTGACAAATGTGGTTGCAGGTGAGCTGGTAATGAGATGCAAGTTGAGAAATATTTAGGCATGGGTGCCATGTATGCCTAACAAATGTAGGAGGAAGAGTAGGCAGTGGAGACAGTGGTAAAAAATGCAAGAGGAAGAGTAGACGATGGAGATGGTGGTTGCATTTGTCAGAGTGGTTTAAAGCTTTGACATTGAAATTTGAGTGAAGCAAAAAAGTTAATGCAAAGTAACAAACTTAGAACTTAGGTATAGAACTTAAGCTATGTAACAATGAAAAGAATGAAAAAGATTGCATATCCAAATCATGTTAAAAAGTTAGGATAGGGAATGAAAAAATGCATTGGGAGGAGAGAAACGTGCAATAAGACTTTGAATATTATAACAAATGTATTAAAAGTTGAACATGAATTAATAGTCATTCAACACTAAATAGAATACTATAGCTTACCTTGTGCAGGGACTAATAATAATAACATATTTTTTATTGGTAAAGTTTACCAAGGTATACATACCCTACCTCTCTTTGGATTTGAACTTGTAATTTCTTAGGAGAAAACACATGTTTCAAACCATTAATCCCATTAAACTATATAATATAATATTTATCTTTGAATCACAACTCACTTTATAGTTAAAATGTAACTATTATGAGGTTCAATACGTTATCTTAGCATAACCAAAAAATTAGGTGTAATGCTTACAATTGTATCATTATAATTATAATGTTTACTTACTCTCCATCAATGCGGTGGATGATTGTTGGCAAATTATATATTATTGCGTAATACATCATAACTTTGTAAAAAAAATTATAATTGTACTTTTTTTTTTAATGTTTTCAAACCATTGAATTTTATTTAAACATTAATTTAAGTTTTGTATTTAAAAAGATTAAAACATTAAATAATAAATTTTATGTTAAAAAAATTAAAACATTAAATAATAATTTAAATTTTATAATAAATTTATGTTTAAAACATTAAAAGTAGTTTAAATTTTATAATAAATTTACGTTTAAAAAATTAAAACATAGTTTACATTTTATATTTAAAAACATAAAATTGATAAAAAA
>JASDQU010109232.1:218995-233549 GCA_032191745.1 Picea mariana
TTACAGCTCCTTTGTCATTGAATTTCCAACGTTTTGAGCAGATTCCCTGCTTATTTTTATAGGGAATAAGATGTAGAAATATGAAGTGACGAATTGATGAAAGGATGTATCGTTTTCATATAAATATATAAAAAATATGAAGTTTGAAATAAATGGAAATGCAGGTTGGCTAAATAAAGGAAGGCAAGCTGGAACAAAGTAAGAGAGGGGAAATAGGAAAAGGAAAGAAGATTAGCGGTGAAAGGGAAGTGAGAAGATAAAGGAAAAAGGAATGTGTACTAGAAAGGAAAATATTTTATATGAGGGATATATTTTATATATTAGTTTAAAATTTTTAAAACAATAAAAAATTATACTTTTTATATAGGAGAGAGATCTAAAGAGTATGAATATATATTTTTTATTTTAATTTAAAATTTTAAAATATAAATAAATTCACAACCTATTCACCTATTCAAAAGAATATTGAAAATTTTAGTTATAGTTTTTAAGTAAAGTGTATTGGATATTCTACTTATTTAAATTTAATTTAATTAAGACATATTATTTAATTTTATTTCATTAAATTTATTGTTATTATAAAAATAATAAATAATAGGGTAGTTGATCGTAATGTAGGATTTAGTTCCATCAAATTACTAATTTAAATTTTGCAAATAATTTTTTTTTTAAATTATTAATTGGTAAAAAAAATAAAAAATCATTACCATTTGAAATGTTTTAATAAAATAAATGATATAATATTTAAATTTTTATTAATAATGATGATTAATGTCCATTAAAACTAAATTAAAGAGTTTTTTTTTATTTACATTACCCACACACAAAAAAAATGCTAATATTGATTACTTAGCTAAATTTACTTTGTATTATGAAAATGTTTATTTTTTTAATGCTATGAGCAATTTCTCAAGACAACTTTTCAAAATTTTTTCTTAATTGGTTAATGTAGGATTTAGTTCCATCAAATTATCCATTCAAATTTTTTAAATACTTTTGAAATATCTCAACCCTCTTTAAAATTAACAATTTGTTAAAGAAATAAATAAAAATAAACCATATAATATTTAAAGTTTTATTCCTAATGACAATGACTAGTATTTATGTTATCTATATTAAAAAAAAAAACTAGCATTAACCAAAATTAAAATGTTTATTTATATTTAAGTTATTTATAAAAAAAAATGCTACCATTAACCAAAATTAAAATGTTTCTTTGTATTTGCCTTATCTAGCATTAATTGCTTAGCTTAATTTACTTTATGTAATTAGAGGGTCTATTTTTTTATGCTACTAGCAATTTAGCATCAATGGTTCGATTGGGTGGTTGTGAACTTGGTAATTTTTAATATATAATCAATTTCTTCTAAATGATGTGCACCTTGCTAAAATGTTAGGGGTGTATATATATATATATAGTAATTGGTGGAATTGACAATTCACGGTTCTCGTACTTGCATGATATATTTGAAAATTGATCAATTAATTAAAAACATTGTATTTTGTCTATTAAAATCATATAAATTAAATTATATCTCCAAATGGGGTGACATCTGGAAATAGTGAGGGAGGTGGTGCACTGGCAGCCTAGGGAGTTATTACCCCTAGCCTTTGCTCTCATCCCCGCACCATTTGAATGACTGGCCTTACCATCGCACTTGTGGTAGTGTGTTGCTCTACCTTCAGAAACTTAATGGATATGCATGCAAACCAACAATGGAGCTCTGCAACGGGTACTCGTCCTTGGGCTAATGTCACTTCGAATTTCATGGCGCCCCCACCAACATTCAATCGACTGATATGAAGGAAAGAGCCCCAGGGATTTTTGTCATTCACCAAGTTATTTTGCCTCTCTGGTTCTCTCGGCATCCTGTCCATTCTTGTGGTGAACCTCCTCCCGTCACCTCCCTCCCTCTGTTGGACACTTCTCTCATTCTCCTTTTCACATGAGTAACTCCATTAGCTTGGAATTCACCTCCGTCGCCCCGTCTTCACTGTTATCCTTCAATCATGCCCAGAGAGTGTGGCAAACCCAAAAAGGGGTCTCTGTATTACAGTTTCATTGCGAGGCGCAACTGCTCTGACCCTTCGCAGCCCCTCCCTCCGATCGGATCCCCTGGAAGAGGCCAGAATTGGACCGAGACTCCCCCTCCCTCCCATCATGCTAAAAACTTGCCACCTTCCCCTTCTAAAAATATGGATGGAATGGGAAGCTGCCCGGTGGAAGAATAAATTCCTCCTCCTGTGGAGCAGCCCTTGAACACCCCCATTCGAGCCCAATATCATCACCAGGCCCCAAGCCCGGCCTATGGAGCATGGAAGCTTCATGGTGGAGGAAGAAATTCCCCCAGTTGGCTGGCAGATTGGATTTCCAAGAACTCTAGCCCTAGGCTGGACTAGGAAGCAAAAGCGAAAGAAGAAGCAGAAGTGGAAGCAGATGCAGATTTTGATATGGATAGAGTGGAAGTGGAGGGGAAAAATCGAGCAAACTATGTCCAACCCTCATCGCCTTTCAGACGACCACCTGCAATTAATATTTGACATACAGAGAATCCTAGAGGAGCAAACTCGGTATCAATGCACTCTCAGCCGACACATGGACGTCATGTTCGATGCCTTGTCAAATGCCCCGGAGAAAATGCACTATCCAACCTGCAGACAGAAGTTTGTCTTCACCTACAACACCGATGGATGTCCGGGTTTGCCAAATATCTAGCTTCTCTCTCAGTTTACATTTCAAGACTCGACTCTTTTCAATTTTGTTAAGTTTTATGACCTATAGCTACAACCATGGTGGCCATGAGCTCTGGTACATGACACGAGACATGTCCAATATTAGTAATATGATATCTGGCATGATGAACTGTGAAAAAACTCTTAGATTTATCAAATATTTTGTCAAACCACCTATTATGGCTTCCCTGCTATAGCGGAACAAGTGGCAAACAAGGATTATTGTATTTTTTTAAGCTCTTAAAGTAATACATATTTTCTCTTTTATTTACAAACAAAATTATATAATCAATATTTTATGAGTATATTTATTTGTTCCCTTTAAAATAAAATAGTTGTATTTTATAGATTGAAACCATATAAATTAATTTATATACTTCCAACCTACATTTCTTATTTCAAAGTTTTTAATTAAAAAATAAAAATATTTATTTTATATAATTAAAATTTTATTCTTTTTATTTCAAAGTTCCTAATAAAAAAAATTCACATATTTATTCCAGATAATTCCAACGTCTTATTTTACTTTTTATTTCAAAATTTTAAATAACAAAAAAACAATTCAAATTATTTATTTTTTCTCCTAAAAATTATTGATTTACTTGATATAATAATTAAGTCATTAATTTATAACTATACAATTTACATAATTTCAATAAGTCAAAATTCAAAATTTATCACTTTAAAATACCTTTACAACCACACAAGTTACAACACTTCAAAAAGTCTTCATATCGAAAGAAGTTCACCTTTACAACCACACAAGTTACAACACTTCAAAAAGTCTTCATATCGAAAGAAGTTCCTAGGGAATACATAGAACCTTTCCATTTCCTCCTCATCATGGCCAATTTCAATTTATTGATTTACTTTGAGGTGATATAATAATTAAGTCATTAAATTATAACTATACAGTTTACATAATTTCAATAAGTCAAAATTCAAAATTTATCACTTTAAAATACCTTTACAGTTACACAAGTTACAACACTTCAAAAAGTATTCATATCGAAAGAAGTTTCTAAGGAGTACATAGAACCTTTCCATTTCCTCTTCCTCATGGCTAATATGCATTAGTAGTTAGTTAATTTATCCCTTCTTTCTGGTCCCTCAAATGCAATCCCATTGTCATATTCATATTTATTTCATTCGATGCTCTGATCATCAAGTCATTCCCCACCCCAACAAAGTTCTTCAATGTCAAAGATTTAGTAAATTTATCCCACTACGTCCCCCCACATGGCCAACTGGGAAACACTACTCTCTAGAGTTCACCTTCATGTCTATACAACCTTAGTAAAGTTGTAGTCTTCTACTCTTGAGACCAAATGGTGGTAGTAAATTTGTAGTCTTCTATTCTTGAGACCAAATGGTGGTAAATTCTGGACAAGTTGTTTGAAATAAATTATATATGTCCTTTTCTTAGAAAAAGTCAATCAATTCATCATGTTGTTTGTATGCTTCACCATAGCCAACCTAAGGTTTGAATCTAATTCTTACCTTTTTTCCATTCACTACCTTACACAACAACCAATTTCCAATTAAAGGAACGACTAAGAAAATAGCCTTTCATAATATTAATATATTGTCGATGCTTTTGGAAGTGATTCTAATCTACTCCTTGATTGTGGTAGGCTCAATATATTTTCATGTAATGACTTGAATCCATAGTACCTTATTACGGATTAGCCTCCACAAATTCTTGGTTTCCAAGTCCTTCCGAAATTTTTTTAAGCCCCCAATAAGTTGTTTCTTTAGGCTTTGCAATAGCTTGTCAATTAACTAGAGGAATACCTTTATTCTCCTTTTTCCACAACCATAAAAACCTAAAATTGATCTTCCTAATTATCTCCAAAACTCCTTTGGGATAAAGGCCAAGCAGTGATAGTATATTAGAATGACCTCTAATATGGATTTAACCAATGTACGTCTCCCACCCCTAGATAACCATTTATTGCATCAAAGATTGATTTTTATTTTTACTTTACTATCAACTATTTCCACTCATTGATTCCATAGTCATTTGGATTAACAAAGAAATCTAGGTAATTAAATCCCGATTAAAATTAGTCTCCTGGAAAAGGAAAAAATGCAACAATACTTACATTTTATAATATGCCATCCTATTGAAAGAGAAACAATATTTCTAAACATTAACCCTCGTCCCTATAAGAATACAATAGAGATCTAAAATTTCGTTTAATTTAGAAAAATCTCTTATTAAACCATCATAAAATAAAATCACATCATCAACAAAGATAAAATGAATCAAATATAATGATATACCTGATTTTATACCTTTGAGTTCTCGTTGTCTTCTTACTTCCAAGAGAACCCTACTAAATCCTTCAACCACAATTAAAAAACCAAGAGGTAACTATGGACATCTTTTTTTAAAACCTTCACATATTCTTAAATAAATGGAAGTTGATATGTTGATCAATATTGCAAAAGACATTGAAATGAAACAACTCATTATCCAATTAATAAAGTGAACACTAAACCTAATGTGAATCATCAAAAGGCTCAAATACACTCAACTTGCGTGATCATATGCTTTTGGTAAGTGTAGTTTCAACACCTCCTTGTGCAATTCTTATGCATCATTAAGCCCAAGCTACTCATTGGAAATTAATTATGTTCATAATTATTTTGTAAATACACTTTTACAAGCCTAAAATCATCACTGGAAACAAAATGGTCTTTCTTGGGAATTAGTGAAATAAAGGTTGAATCGATAATTATTTTGTAAATACAGTTGTACAGAGAAATGAGCTAAAATCATCAAAGGAAACACAATAGTATTTCTTGGAAATTAGTGAAATAAAGGTTGAATCTAAATCTAATTCGTTTTAGTTGTCCTTAACACTTCCATTATTCTTAAAAAATTGTCCTCCATTATTGTGAAAATGTCGCTATTATTTTAAATATCATGTAACATCTTAATACATAACATAAATGTTATAAATCTTATTTATATTTAGTTATTAAATATATTTTTAAATATAATAATTTTGAAATTGTAATATAATATTTAAAATTTTAAAATTATAAGTTAGAATATATATACTTAAAAAATGTGAATTTTTTTTTAAAGTGAAAAATGGATTACAAAAGTTTGAAATTGGTGTTTTCAAATTATAATACAATTATAAATGTGTCGATTTCTATTTTGAAACTATGAATTTTTATTTTAAATATTTCAATATCTAGTTATGTTAATGTGTATTTGAATTTTAATATTATGAATTATATTCTAATGTGTATATATCAAATTCCAATGTGAACTGGGTGTAGTCTTTTTTTTTGTTTGTTAATTTGTGCGGTACCTGTTGGCTATGCAATTAACCTGTGGCTTGAGAAACCACGACTCAGGGGCATCTAAGACGTCAAAATTACCCAGGGATCGCACCCGGCCTGAGCCACACCAACCCTTAACATGGTTGTATTTTTTGTCCCCGCAGGTTTCGAACCGGTGAATTTAACAACACGGAGTGGCTTAACAACACACTCTGTCACCGACTGTCCTACATGAACTGGGTGTAGTCTTGATGGTTGAGAGAATAAGTTTTTTTTTTTTAAGTTCACAGTCACATTTCTATTGATTTTTTAAAATATCATACCTACAAATGTGCTTTGTTGTTGGTCTGTCGCTAGGTAAACTAGACCAACAACAAAGGTAAATATCAATTGACCATATATATTGCTTGGAGATTGTCCAAAAAACTGTAAAAACAGGAAAATTCAGAGATTCTAATATATGAAAATGGAAAAAAAGACCAGACCTATGCCTATATTTTACTATCATTTTAACAAAAAAGTAGATAGTGGAACCAAATTCAAAGGGATGATGACCCGACAAAGGAATCCAAAGGATTTTTTCGCTGGGCTTGATTTGGTCTTGATTGTTGGTGACGATTTGTTGGGGGCATTGACTGATTTTGTGAAGCTAGCGGGAGGCAAGCAAGGAACTCTCGAACCATCAAGTGTATACCATCGAGTTGGAGTTGAATCATGTTCTGAGCATCTTCCCTTTTCTGAAGCATTTGACCCATAAAGGTTTTAATGTGCCAGTAAAGCTATATTGCCTTCCAATAGCGAATTTCCCAACCTCTTGTATGATTGACATCAGGAACCCAATGGATAATGGTCTCAACTACTTCAGAGTCGGTGGTCATATCTCTGTTTGAGTTGATGGTGGCTTCAACTTCATCCAGAGTCCACTAAAAGCGATGGGAAGTGTGGATTTCAAAGTTTCTAGTTGCGGTGTAGGCCTCCTATTGAACTCTTGAGTCTAGTCTACCCTCGTCTCGATGACGCACGGAGGAAGTTGTTGAGGCTCTCAATCTGCGACGATATCCCGGAGGATACCTGTTCTTGGGAGCCATTGTGTCACGGATGAGATCTCTAAGAGAGGGGTGATACAACAGAGAGAGAAGGGGCTAAGAGTACTAGTTGCCAACAGTAACAAGGAGGGAATTGGGGTCCAGGGCCAAGGTCTCAATTTATAGAGTAGGTATCAGTTCGTAGACACACTACAATCTTTTTTCCTTTATTTTTATCCCTTTTTATTAAAAATTTGTTCCTATCTTCTTTTCATAAATTTGTTCCTTCATTAGCCAAATTTTCTTAAAGTTTCTTACACATTTTATTTTGTTGATTAACTTAAGGTGTGATTTCTTTGCTAATGTTTATTTTCATATGCTTCTAGTAATATTGATTTGAATATTTGCATGGTTTGAGTGTGTCCCATCATAATTCTAGTCAAATTTTTAATTTTTCCAAAGTGTAAAGGAGAGACAGAGTCGCTACAAGAATTTTTCCATTCTTGTAGCACCTAAACTCATCATTATTGTTGAACATGTTTTGGGTCTTGAAAATCACGTTAGAAGTTAGAGGACCATGCAGAGAATTGTGTTGCATTTATAACTCTTTTCAAAAAATGATGATTTGATTAAGGATAACGATATAATGAAAATGTGTTTGTACCTACCCGTATATCCATCAAACTCAGGTTTTGGGTCACGATCTTGAGCATTCAAAGTTATTATTTAAATTTGAAAAGAATTTGTAATAACTAGATTGTGGCCTAACAAAATTTTGCAACTGACGAATTTTTTCATATCAATTGTCTATGCAGGAATTATTAATCTCAACTATTAAAACCCTAACATTTGTAGGTGTGATAGAAATTGCAGTCAACACGATGGTGTCCAAGAAAAGTTGTCAAGTTAGTTGTTTGGAACCAACAGGAGGTGAATTGTTGGAGGCATATCTTGAGATTTTGAAGAAATTTCTTGATGTAGGTTGGTTCGACTTCTGCTGTAATTTCCAAGGTTACCATGAGGAGGTTTCGATGATGTTCTCTCAAAAAATTGATGGTTTTAAAACTCAGGTGGGGGATTTATTAATCTATGTTATAGAGCGCTCGATAGGGGCAACATGTCACTTACCTGTGTAGGGTGAAATATGGTGGAAGAAAGGTGAATTATCTGTAGACCTGTGAAAGCAATTTTTGGTCCCAGAACACCATGATCCTGATAGGAGTCAAGGGATATCGATTAAATGGATAAAGGAAGAATGGCAGGATGTTTTGACAATGGTCCAGAAGTATATAACCGATGAGGGAATGTAATCTTATACTTACTGTTATCATATGATAATTTTTATGCATTTAAATGGAGATCCAGAGACGAGCTTGCCCTTTTATTTGTTGAAAAGCTTGACCAAAATGGCCAAGAGGGTGCAGAGTAATCCTGGAACTTCCCATAAAATTTTATTTCACCAAGGTTTGGTCAAGATGTTGGCCCTATATGATTTGAGAAATATTCGAGTGTCCTGGAAACAATTACTGGTCTCTTTAGTGTTTGATGAACTAGATCCAAAACAAAAGAAACCTAAACCTTCAACAAGGAAAGGAAATACTTCAGGAAGCTCTGTAAAATTGGAGGAGGTCTACCCTATAGCAAGACGAACCAAATAAAGTAAAAGGAAAATTGAATCACAACAAGAGGAAGAAATACAGTTGGATCCCAAATCCTCTGCTTCAAAACATGAGCTTACAAGTTTTGATAGGGTATATACAAGGAGAATGGCTAAGCAGAGGATAGAACAATTGCAAGAGGTGAAATCTAAGGCTGAAACAAAAATTGATGATGCACCTATTGAGAAACCCCCACAAGTGAAACAAAGTAAAGGAAACAAAGGTAAGGGTAAGCATCATGTAAGTTATCCCAACAAACCTAAAACAAGAGATACAAACAAGTTGAGACTTAACTCAAAGGCTTTGTTTAAACCCTCTTTGAAGAAGGATAATCTAGTCATTTTGGATGATGATATCACAGAGGAAATTCATAAGAAGACCAGAAATTTGCAACTGGTACCAAAAATTGAATATTCTCTCTCACATGATAAGATCCCTGAAATTAATAAGCAATAAAGGATATCAATCCATACACTGAGGGAAATGCCAGAAATGGTCGATTTTTATATGGAAAAGGGAGCACCTAGTTTACCTGAGTCTGCAACAGAAAACATTGTTGAGGATAAATTTGCAAAGGTGCACATGAAGGAAAGGAAACCTAGAAATCCCAAATTGTCTATTGATGTAAATAGACCTGCACTAGAAGAAAATCAAGGAGAACCTGCACTACAAGTAAAGAAAGAATAACCTATGATTGAGAGCAAATATGTACTGACATTTTAAGATTTTGAGGCCATTATTGCAAACCTAAGATAACAAAATCAAAGACTTGTGATACAAAATTCCAAATTGCAAGCTAAAGTTCAGAAGATGAAATAGAAAGAAAAGGAAACCCTATGAATTCTAAAAGAAAATATCTAAGGTTGCAACAAAACAACATTTTTTCGGAACTTTATTTTGCAGAAAAGGTACAAATGTGTTGTGCATCCCAGGAGAAATACAATTTACTGTTGATAACAGGGAAGGTACGGGGTATCTCAAGAGTGCGTGAAGGTTTCAGAAGTGCATGAATGATGCAGAGGTCGACTGATGGATAATATGGCTGAGTGCGTGAATGGATGGGTGAGTGGGAAATGGACTTATTTCCCCCACCTTTATTTGCATGCGCCATTGATGACACATGGCTCTCAAAGAGCTCTTTTCTCTCCACTTGGGATTCATTCTCTTTCCCATAAGAACTTAGGATAAAATAATTATCCTCACCATAGTCTTTGGGAATAATATTATAATATTCCTTTGGCAAGAAGCCCTCTAACTTATCCCCCTTTCTAGGATCTTAGCCCCTCCCTTCCCTTCCCAGTCAAGTTCAGTCCCCCATACTCTTTTATCATGGTTGGTCTACACACAGTGATGTATTATATTAATGATATGAGTGTTTAGATATACAAAAATATGCTCATTAGCCTTTAACATCTAGTCTCTCCAGCCTAATCATCACATAAGCCTCCTAGTTTATAATCACTTGGCTCACCAGCCTATAAAACATGTTTACAATTCAACTGGGGCTCGGTCTTGGGGTATTACATTCTCCTCCCCTTATTTTTTTCACTGTCATCAGTGCAATACATATATACCTTTAACACCAAGATTTTCAAAAATCTTCAAAAAGATGTGGGTATTCTACCCGCATAACATCCTCATACTCCCAAGTTGCATCCTCAAGACCGTACCATTTCCATTGGACCTTTACTAGCTCTATGGCTCGATTCTGGAGTTTCTTGATCTTCCAGACTAGTATGCACATTGGATGCACTTGAAAAGCGCCTTCTTGCTCCACCTAAATCACATTCCAATCAATAACATGATTAGCATCATGTACATAATTTTTGAGTAACAATACATGGAATACATTATGAATAGACATTGATGCAAGTAATGCAAGCATATATGCTACAGGCCCAATCCTCTCCGAGATTGAAGCGGACCACAATAATGAGCTGCCAACTTTGAAAAATTTCCCAACTTCAGGGAACTTTTGTTGGCCTTCACTTTCAAGAATACATGATGACCCACTTTAAATTCTCGGTGAATTATGCTCTTATTAGCATAGATTTTCTACATGTCTTGAGAAACCTTTAAATTCTTCTTTATTTTTTACATATGCTCATCCATTTCTACAAGTAAATCGGGTCCAACCAATGCTCTATCTGTTGGGTTGTCCCAACTTACAGGTGTGTTTCACTTTCTTCCATAATGTGCCTCAAATGGGCTCATCTTCAAGGATGCTTGGTACCCATTGTTATAAGAAAACTCTACCAAGTGTAGGTATTCTTCCCATTTTGATGGTTTATCCATCACATACATCCTCAACATATCCTCAATCACTTGATTAACCCTCTCTATTTTCCCATCATATTCTGGATGATAAGTTGTGCTAAAATTCAAATTCGTTCCAAATCCTTTAAATAATCCCTTCTAGAAATTTGATGTAAACTTTGGATCTTTGTTAGACACAATTGTCTTGGGTATGCCATGCAACTGGGCAATTTCCTTCATATAAATATCAACAACATTAGTTGCCTTGTGAGTGAGCTTAACTAGAATAAAATGGGCATCTTTGGTAAGATTTTCCACTACTACCATGATAGAATCATGTTGCTTGCTTTTTATGGGCAGTTTGGTGATAAAATCCATTGTTACGACTTCCCATTTCCACTCAAAAATGGGTAATGTCTGTAGCAACCCAGCTGGGTGTCTATGCTCAACCTTGACCTTTTGACACTCTAAACATTTGCCAATGTACCCAACAAATTCTTTCTTCATGCCTGGCCAATAATATTGGCTCTTGACAGCTGCAATGGTTTTTTGATACCCTAGGTGTCCAACATAAGGTACGTTATTCATTTCTCTCAATATCAGATTTTTCAATTCTTGGGAATTGGATACATATATTTTGATTTTGTACATGAGAATCCCATCGTTTCCCAGCTTGCAGTCCTCAATTTTCTGCTGCAAAATACCTTGTTGTAATTTTGCCATTAATTCCATGTAATGCAAATATGATTTTGTAGCCTCTGAGATTTTGTCCTTCAAATCTGATTGGTACATGTTGATGGTTGTAGCATGCAACTCATGCACTCTTTTGCTAAGTGCATCAACCACCTTGGTCTCTTTCCCTTTGATATGCTTTATATCAAAGTCGTATTCACTAAGAAATTCCAACCACCTACTCTGCCTGGAATTTAGAGTTAGTTGATCGAATAAATATTTCAGACCATTATGTTCTGTCCTTAGTTCAAACCTTTCCCCATGAGGTAGTGCCTCCACTTCTTCAAAGAATACACTATGGCTGCCAAATCCAAGTCATGAGTGGCATAGTTTCTTTCATGCTCCTTCAACTTCCTTGATTCATAACATACAACATACCCATTTTGACTGAGGACTCCACCAAGTCCTTATTTAAATGCATCTAAGCATACAATGAAGTATTCATTTGGATCAACGATCCTTAGTATTGGAGCATCGGTTAATAATTTATTCAAGTGTTGGAGACTCCTTTCACACTCCAATGTCCATTGAAACTTCACTCCCTTATTTTGCAAGGAAGTAATCGGGTGTGCAATCTTTGAGAATACCGCAATAAATATTTTGTAGTATCCTGCAAGTCCCATGAAGGATCTTACTTCTGTCACATTCTTAGGTGATGACCATCCTCTAATGGACTCAATATTTTCAGGATCCACTTCTATCCCTTCCTCATATATGATATTCCCTAAATAATGAATCTAGTTCTGATAAAATGAGCACTTTCTCAATTTGTCATACAACGGATACTCCCTTAATACTTGTAATACCATCTTCAAGTGATTCTCATGCTCTTATTCTGATTTGGAATATATAATAATGCCATCCAAAAATACAATGACAAACTTATCTAAGTATTCTCTAAAAATACCATTCATTAAACACATGAAGACAACTGGTGCATTTGATAACCCAAATGGCACCACTGTGAACTCATAATGACCATACCTTGTTCTGAAAGAAGTCTTGCTGATGTATTCATCTTTAATTCTTACCTGATGATAACCAGACCTGAGATCAATTTTGGAGAATATTTTTTCATTCTTCAACTAATCAAAGAGGTCATCGATCCTTGGCAAAGGATACTTATTCTTTACTGTTACTTTGTTCAACTGCCTGAAGTTAATACAAAGTATCAATGTCCCATCCTTCTTCTTCACAAATAAAATGGGGGCACCCCAAGGTGACACACTTGGGCATATATACCCCTTCTTCAGAAGCTCTTCAAGCTGCAGTTGCAACTCCTTCCGTTCTGGTGCAGTCATCATGTAAGGAGTCTTGGATACTGGAGCTGCTCCGGACATCAGATTGATGGAGAAATCAATATCTCTCTTAGGGGGTAATCCTGGTATTTCTTTAAATACATCCTCAAACTCCTTTAGGACTACATAATCTCTAACATTTTACACCTTATCCTTAGGTGTTTCTTCCATATGAGATGCAAATAATTGACATCCTTTTCTGTAACATTTCTTTAGCTATAACACTGAAATTTCTTCGACACTTACTTCCCTGGGAATTCCCTGCACTGTCCTTAGATTCCCTTCTTCATCCCAACAAGTAAATTCTTTATTATAACAGTCTAGGATAACATGGTGTTGGTCCAACCAATCCATACCAATTATACAATCATAGGAACCCAAAGGAAAGATGTTCAAATATTCCCTAGTGCTCAGTCCATTCATGCCCATTGGGCATGACTTAACCATCTCATTAAATTTGCGTTTGGCTCTGGTAGCCAGTTGCACCAACCAAGATTTTCCATGCGTGATTCTTGTCAAATTAAATCTTTCCATCATCTTAGGATCTATATAACTATACTAGATCATGAATAAATTAAAATTTCAATGGTTTGGTTGTTGATCATACCTTCCACTTCAATCATGTGTGATTGAAACTCATCTTTCTTGTTGTCCAAGGTTGCATAGATCCTGGCTACATTCCTACCCATGTCCTCCATTGTTCTAGCTTGATGTACATTGTGAACAACTCTCACTTTTTCACTTCTGTGAGGACAATCTCTATACTTATTATCTTCCTTACAACCCCAACATTGAATAGGTGGCTTCCTTGGCATTTTCCCCCTGTCTCAATCATTTTGGGCTCTCTAGAAGTTAATTGTCCCTGAGGACCGTTTCTGAAGAATGGTGGCTCATTCCCCTTCTTCCTCTGTTCCACCTTGAACTTCTTCTTGTATTCCCAAGATTTTTGTAAAGTTGGCTTTCCTTTATGTTGATCATATAGGAATTTATCTTGCCTTATGGTCTCCTCCAAATTTTTGGGATCATCATATTGTATCTTGTCACTGATGAATGATGGCATCCCACTCAAATACCTTTGAATCTTAACTATCCAATCCTTGATGAAGGAGACATACTTTAATAGTTCTAAAAACCTTCTTTCATATTCATCTATGGTCACACTCCCTAGCTTGAGTTCAAAGAACTCCTTCATTTTCTTGTCATAATATCTCTTAGTCAAATATTTCTTTTGAAAATGCTTCTTGAATTCCTTCCAAGTAATATTTTTCTCCTTAATGTGTTACACCTGCACAAGCTGGTCCCACCACATGGATGCCTTTCCCTTGAGTTGATAGATAGAAATTATTCTATTAGCGACATTTCTTGTAAGGGGTGGTGAAAATGCAAAGCAGTGGGTAAAAAACCCACTTACCCTAAGTTCGGGACGCAAAATGCGCCTGTGGTTAAGCGGTAAGTAAATCTGGACGACAGAGACCCGCGCACCCAGATCAACGGAGCACATCAGATTCCGGAGCCCCCCCGCCTTTCTACCTTTAAGCGGAAGGGGGGGGGG
>JASDQU010109232.1:241600-271744 GCA_032191745.1 Picea mariana
TACCTTTAAGTGGAGGGGGGAGGGAGGGTACGGAATCGAGGGCGCACCTCTTTGACGGCTACGATCAACGCACCCGGATTAACGGCACATAGGCGATCCAGATCTCCCTTGCCTCTCTGCCTTTAATCAACGTGGGTCCTTCCCCCCATTTTGTCACCTGTACATGCATCCTCGTGGCACACCTTTTCCTTTTTCTCATTTTCGCCTGACACCTCATGCTAGGTGTTATTCATCTCCCAACTCGCCTCTCCTCCTCCTTCAGTCTCGCCGCCTTATGACTTCCCCATCATCTCCCTATGGCATCGTGCCTCGTCATAAGATCACTTCGGCCCTCCCCCTCCGGATATGTATGGCCATCTCTACTCCTAATCCACTCAATCCCCGCACTCCAAGTTTCCTCTGCCCATCCACCACTGCCATTATGCACCCAGCCTTTACATTGGCCTCCATGTCTATTCATCAGGCCGTTCAGCTAATCCATATGGCAGCGCGAGGGATCCTCCACGTCCCAAAGGTGTCGAGTTGGTCGAGTCGTTCTCAATCCCAAGGAAGCAGTTATTAAGGTAGTTGGTGGTGGTTAGATATCATCTCCGCCATAAAGGGAAAGTCCGGCGACGAATTGAAAGCACGTCAATTCGCCCACAAGACTGTCAGGAGTTCGATTGCGTCTGCCATAAGTGCATGATCATTCAGAGACTGCAAGTGTAGATTGTTAGAAGCCATGCAGACGCAATGTTTTTAATGCAACAGCTCGATTTTGTTGCTATTGTTGTTTCGAGTATATGTAGGCGTTTTCGCCATTTTTGTAGGTATCGATGGTTGAGAGAGGCTCCCGGTTGTAAAGCTTTAATGAAGCACTATTATTCTAGTTATGCATGGAATCTTGAGATTTATTGCCTTATGAATGTCAGTTTCTCTCACGTCTTTGTTTACACTGTGTTAGAGCAGCTTGGAATTGGAGAATCCAGTCGAGTTGTAGCTGTTATAGGATGATGTAGAATTGGATCACTGTAACAGTTGCATTGTCTCTAATCGGTCCTTGTGATTTTCTTAACACTGAATGACTTGGAATCGGAGAGTCCAGTCAAGTCCCCCTTTTAGTTTCTTAAGACCCTGAACCAAGAGGATCTTGCATTCAGAGTCTTTCTTCCACAAACTACTGAAATCCTATTGACCAAAGTAGTTTGTTCACTCTTCTTATCAAGTCTTCCAACTGTTCATCTTTCAAGCAACCCACTGACTAAAGTTAGATCAAGACCTCCTTTGTTACTTACATACCAGACCCAGTCCATGAGTTAGAGTGATATCTCCCCGAGTCTCTACCCATTTGATCACCCATTAAAAACTATTGTGACATAAAACTGATGGGCGTCGGGCTCTACTCCTACAAGCAATCCAGTAGTGACTTCTATCACCAACATCTTCCTTATGCATGTGAAGAATAATTATGCAATTGAAAATATTTTCGCATGCCTAGAAGCCATGTCTTTTCATCTTTTTCCTTCGTGTGCTCACCTTCAAACATAGGAGGTTTGATCTTGTTCATTTCTCCTTATAGATCATCCACCCCAGACCTCTTCTTAAGATTCCTGACAAGGGATGTACTTGATCTACTGTGTTCTCTCCTATTGGAATGCCTTGGGGAGCAATGGTGATGTCTACTAACACTCCTTGATCTTCCTTTCTCATCAGGAGACCTATGACTTCCTGATTTTCTTGAGCCATTCTCCTTATGAAATTTCTTTTCAATTCTATCTAGGCTTTGCATTAAATTCATGTTGAATTCCTGCTACTACTCGGCTTTCATAATCCTTTCATTATCAACTTTATGACTTTGGACATCTTTCTGCAAAATTTTAATGGTCTCTACCATATTCATGTTTTCATCCTTTCCTTCTCCATGTCCATTGGAGTTTGTTCCTTCGTTACCCATGTGGACATCCATCCCTATGATATCATCTTCCTGGCTGTAATCCCCCTATGTATATTCCATTCCTCTATACTATGTGTTGATCCTGATCTGATCTAGTTGTTGTTAACTCTGCAAAATGTGCAACCAACAAAATTTTGTCAGGCTAATTGTTTCAACAATTTCATGAAAATATAAACCATTTTGTTTCAATAATATATCAGACTTATTTATTCTAATTTTTTGAGAAGTTGACTATTCATCTCAATTTTATGGGTCAAAAATTATATTCTATTGTCCAATATCTTTCCAGTGACTGCTCCCTTGCTCAATTATGAGTCTTGAGCATAAAATTATGGATATTTGAACAATTGTGCTTCCTAGGAGGTAATCCATGTACCATTCTTCTTCTTTATTAGAGCCGAATTGGATCTTGGATCCATGCTGGATACTCTCTTCAGGTTTACAGGACTTATTTACTTCTTTAGGTGTAGGTATGTACAAATCGGTACCCCACAGACTCCTTCTCCAAGCCCCTTTTTTTCTTTAAAACAATTTTTGGGAACTAGCCCTTTTTCTTCAGCCCCTAATCTTATGTGACTATGGCCTACAGCCAAGCGCTTAACTGAAAGGTTCTTTCTAGTAATCCAGGACTTCAGAGCTTCAGAAATTCAGGCTTCAGAGGTTCCTCTTACTCCACACATCATTCCCTTTGAACGTCGAAGGGGCAAAATCCTCGTAGGGTACTTCTTCGGAGCTTCAGGGCTCCGGTGCTTTAGAGCTTCTAGCTTCAAAGGTTCTTATACCTTTACACCTTATTTATCTCAAACTTTGAACTTCCAAATTTTTAGGCTAACGCTTCTGCATTTGATTAATCTTGCACTCCGCTACTTCGGGCTTCGAAAGTTTGGACCACACAACACACAAAGTTCTTTGAACACCGAACGAGCGAACTACTTCCATGCTCCCAAGATCCAAAGATTTGGGCTTCGAAAGATATTGCAACAACATACACACATATCCCTAAATGTCGAATCTCTGAACTTTTGGAGTCTCATCAACAATCACGCACCAAGGGGGTGCTACATGTCAAAAATATATAGATGACACGTGGCTCAATCTATGGGTGACAAATGTCAAGTTCTAATTGGCACAAAAGGTCTATAAAAAATATTGAAACAAGATGACATATGACATGATTAGAGTGGTTCCACATCACCCTAGGTGACTTTAGCATGCCACATCACTCCGATGCTCCGAGACTTCGGAGAAATTCTCAGTACCACACTACACATCTCCCGAACATTGAATTTCTTAACAGGTCCACATCACTCTAGGTGATGTTATCATGTCACATCACTCTGATGATTTGAGACTTTGGGAATTTGGGAATTTGAAAAATGCCACACCAAAACACATCAAAACACCCAAACTTTGAACTTCCAAACTCCCAAACAATTTTCTCTAGAGCTTCATAACTTCAGGGCTCTGGGACTTCGGAAAACTTCTCATATGCACACTTTAAAACTCTCGATCGTTGAACTTCTGAACTCCTAATCAGGTCCATGTCACTCCGACGCTCCAGGACTTTGACACTTCAAGCTTCGAAATATCTCACACTAGCACACTTTATAGCTCCCAAACACCAAACTTTTGAATAAGTGTTCCCCGAAGCTTCAGGACTCCGATGCTCCGAGACTTCGGAACTTTGGGCTTCATAGGATTTCGTTGTTGAACACCACCCCACCCGTGAACTACCAAACACTGAAATTCTGAACACTTGCTAATCTTCGGACACGTGTCCTCGAACATGAATGGTACGAATTGGTTCCAAACTTTGGGACTTCATAGAAAACTCCACTCCACACAACCACAACCATATTTCCCCAAACGTCAAACTGTCGATCCACTTGGGGGATCCAATGGTCCACCTCCTCCCAAATGATCTATAGTGTAGATTCACTCCGGGACTTAAAAGCTTTGGGTATTTTTCCTCCTTTTTCCAAAGTCTTAAAAATTTCTGAAGTAATGAAGTGTGAAGGACTTGAAGGGGTTAACCGTCGCACTCTTGTTTCCATATCTGATGGTTGTGAAAGATCCGAACCTTTCCCAAAAAGATCCTATGACCATTGCAGTTTCCCAAACTGATACATCTTCTGATCTTTCAAGCATAGCTAAGTTGTGCTCCCGACGCCCTATTGGCACTCATGGATGCTATGAAACTCGAATTTTGTCCATTTCAACAAAAATTCACTTTGAAACTTTTGTGTCAATTTCCACTTACACGTCCCATCCAGTCTCAATGTTGAAAACTTGAGCTCTAATACCAAATTTTAACACACCCAGCCTTATACCTGCTAGGCTATTCCACACAGAAACTCTTGCGGAAATTCATACATATAAAACATAAGCAAACAAATACATTCTTCCAATAAACAGATTCATGCGAAAATAATAGTAAACATGTACATGTAGCATACATAGGCAATACCCATAAATATAAAGACATGTATAAATACATAGCATGCAATGAACACACAATTGATACTTATCTTTTATAGAAGACCACCAACTGTGTGCATACCTTCCATGATCCTCCCATCCTTAGACCATGTTTCTCATAACTCTCAGCAGTGGGTCACCCCTGGGATGGGACTAAACTCCACCTAGGTAAAAGGATTCCTAGCTAGGATGAGAAAGATCAGAAAATAGGAAGGATCTCATTCCAGAATCCAACTCAAACTAACAACCTACAGTCTCTGATTTCCCACATGCTTGTACCACCCTAGGAAGTGTTCCCCTTCTCTTCTCAATAGTCCTTAGGCTGCCCCACTTCCCTTCCAGGGCTTCAGCAACAGGCCAAACAAGAAGTCTCAGAGCACTGTAGCTGCAGTTGAGATCCCTCAGGAAAATCACTCCCACAAAAAACTCTCTCACCTGGAGAGAGTTTCTCACGGGCCTGGCAAACTGCCTCTTCAATACATGGGCTTGAAAACTCACCTCTTCAATCCCATGAGCCTAACAATTTGTTTCTTCAGTTCAATGCTTAACTCAACTAGTTACAGGTAGTGGTGAAGATAGTAGTAGCATTCAACTAAGGCACATGTGATGGCACCAACAACATTCAATGCACGGGACACATACTTCTCATAACAGAAAGGTACATCACTGGATTAGGTAGGTACATATGCATTGTGCATCCCAGGAGGAATACAGTTTACTGCTGATAATAGGGAAGGTACGGGTAGCTCAAGAGTGCGTGCAGGTTCCAAAAGTGTGTGAATGATGCATATGTTGACTGATGGAGAATATGGTTGAGTCCATGAATGGTTGAGTGAGTGGGACATGGAATAATTTCCCCCACCTTTATATCCATACGCCCTTGATGACACATGGCTCTCAAAGAGCTCGTTTCTCTCCACTTGGGATTCATTATCTTTCCCATAAGAACTTAGGATAAAATAATTATCCTCACCATAGTCTTTGGGAATAATATTATAATATTCCTTTGGAAATAATCCCTCTAGATTAGCCCCCTTTCTGGGATCTTATCCCCTCCCTTTCCCTTCCTAGTGGAGTTCATTCCCCCATACTCTTTTATCGTGGTCTGTCTACATGAAACGATGTATTATATTAATGATATGAGTGTTTACATATAAAAAAATAGGCTCATTGGCCTTTGGCATCTAGGCTCTCCAGTCTAATCATCACATAAGCCTCCTAGCTTATAATCTCCTGGCTCACCGGCCTATAAAACATGTTTACAATTCAACTAGGGTTCGATCTTGGGGTATTACAGATGTAATAAATTTAATGAAATGGAATTCCTATCTGTTAGCCAGATATCAGGACTAAAGCATAACTATATCTAGATTTTAGGATCTAGAGAAACCAACTCTATGTATAAAGAGGAAATTTGTTTAGAGAGTTAGAAGTTCGAGTTTGGTGGAGCTATAGAACATATTATCCTGAATTGTATACCAATGTTCAACTACATTTTACACTCAATGGAAAAAGCATTATGATGGTCAGATTATCTCATTCTTGTGTTTAATTTCTTCTTTCTTACTTGAAATGCATTTGAATTTCTTGTGAAGAATATGATGTATTTTGTTCATATTGAATACGAGTAAATATTTTACAATTTGCTCAATTGTTAAGGAATTTTTGTTGTAGAATTTATTTCTTGTTTCTGAATGATATTTGGAAATCAATATTCTTCTATGTAAGTGAACAAATTGTAAGCTTGTAGTTTCTTTTTCTTTTGTTTAAATATTTGTGTCTGGCTTATAAGAGTGATTGTCATTGACTAAGTGAATGTGGTGGAAACTTGATCTTGTAACCATAATCTTATGTTTCCTTATTCATCCAGTTCTTGACCCACAAAACGACCTATAAATAAAAAAAGACCTACCATTGCAATAACTGAGGTGCCCTAGCTTGCCCTTAGTAGTCAAGGACAACTTTTGGGACTAACATATTTTGGCGTTGTTGCTGGGGAATGGAGGGACGAAGCTATATTTCCCTAGAAAGAACAACATTGATAAGGACTAGATCTTGATGGTGGAAAAGAGTTAGACATTGAAATATACTGCATATTTTTCACCCGACGACACCATTGCAGAAGTTTTCGCTCCTAAAATAGAAGTGAATGGACCCAAATATGAGCCTACCAAATCCTTAAAATTATCTTTATCTTCAAGAAACAAAGTGACCAAATCCAACCCAAATCCTAAGCCAACTCCAACAGTATCTAATCCTGAAAAGTTATTGAGGAAATCAAAAGACTCTCAAGGAGAATCCTCATATTCTAAAGGTAAGTACTCATCTAAAGAGATTACTTCTTCTCCTAAAAAATCCATTTTCATACCTAAAAAAGAGTTTGTTCCCATTATTGAAGAAAAGTCCATTATTTCAAAGAAAGTTGAAGAAAAAGTTAAACTTGAAAATATTTATTTAGAAGAACATGTAGCTCTTCAATTAGGAGAAAATATAATTGAGGAATGGAACCCCTTCTCTTATCTCATTAAAGAAAAAAGTGATGAAGAATTGAATTTTCTGGGAAGACCTATTAAAGATTTTCCTGAGTATACTAAGGAGGAAATAAATCAGATCCTACCATTATCATTTCCTCAACTAATAAATTATGAAAGAGTTGAACCTGAAATTCAAGTTTTCAATAATATTATGGCCATTGAAGGATTTTTATAATCCCAAAAGACCTATTCTCAACCTTCATCGCCTCCTAAGGTTCATACTCCACCTTCACCTCATACTTCACAGCCATCCTCTCCTTCTAAATATCCTACTCTAGTTGTTCACACCATGGTTGTTAATAGAATGGATGTTATCATAGCTACTAGATATGCACCTTTAATGTTTCCTCAGGTTTTATATTCCTTCCCAACTGGAGATTACATGAAATATCTACCTAGATTTAATGGATAAGGAGAGGTCATTGCTGAAGAAAAATTGACATCTTTTTATAGATTTACAGACAATTTTAATGTTGAACACACAGATGTTTGGATGAGACTTTTTGTACAGAGTTTGGATGGGGAGGTAAGGAAGTGGTTCATAGGTCTCCCTACCAATTCTAGTACATATATTTATGCTTTAGATGAATCCTTTATGAAACAACGGGGACACAAAAAGGACTACTTGTACTATATTACTAAATTTGGGGCTTTGAAAATAAATAATGGTGAATATATTTCATATTTTACGGAGAGATTTAATAAAATGTACAGTAAAATTCCTGATGAAATCAAACCTACAGAAACTTCTACAAAAAATTATTTTTCTAATTCCTTTGATGCTAAATTTTCACTTTTGTTAAGAGAAAGAACATCTTCTACGTTGAGTTTGATGCAGGAGGAAGCCATTGAAGTGGAATCAAGTATTTTGTAAGAAGACAAAGATAAAAAGAAATAGAAATAAGATGTCCCATATTCTTCTCATCCAACAACATCTGATCCTAAGATTAAATAAATGGCCAAAATGTTGAAGACATTGACATCTGAAATGGCTAGACTGAAGATGGAAGCTAAGCAACCAAATACAATTGTTCAAGAAGGTGGGAGTAGAAACCACAATCAGTTCAAAAGACTGCAAAATGCCCCTCGGGTTATGCAGAGAGAGAGAGAGAAGAAATCAAGATGATCAAAGGATTTTACCACCTTTTCAGAATAATGTAGTTGAAGAGATAGAGGAAAGTGATGATATTGAAGAAAATTAAACAATCCTTTTAACTGATACTAAACTTAATTCTACCCATCTAACTCAACAACGGTATGAATATTCTTTGATATCAAGTCAGTTTGACAATGGTGAAGAAGAACAAATTTTCAGAATGAGTCTCAAAAGAAATATGATCTAAGGCCTAGATCAGGTGGACCAAAAGAAAATACACCAATTCTGAATAAAAAGGCTAATGTCTCATCCAAGTAGGGTCCAACTAAAGACACATGGAACAAATCAGATCAACTTAAACAACCCAACAAGGTTGCTTCCCCAGACGTAAAGGAAACATAAAAACAACTAGTTCCTTGTAATTTGAAACATGAAATTAATAAGATAAAAATTCCTATACCTTTGGTGGAACTGATGAAAAATGAGACTTTTAAAAAATCAATCTTGAAATTCTTGCAGCCTCCTGCTTCTATCATTTCTTCGGATACAATAAACTTGGAAGATGAAAATCCTGCAATCACTGCAAGACCTCATATTGAAGATATATTTGATGCTTCACCTCCATTTTACATATCCCTGAACATTCATGAGAAAATTATGCACAACTGCCTTATGGACTCTGGAGCCTCACACAATGTTATTCCTAAGGTAGTCATGGATGAATTAAGTATTGAAATTAAAAAACCCTACCAAGATCTCTATTCCTTTGATTCTAAGAAAGTCAAATTTCTAGGAGTTATCAAAGATTGGGTTGTTACATTGTCCCAACTACCTATGAAGAGTGTTGTTATCGTTGTGGTAGTAGCTGATATAGCACCTAAATTTGGCATGCTTCTATCCAAATTTTGGGCTAAGAAGGTAGGAGGATCCTTACAAATGGACCTAACACATGCTACTATACCTATATTTGGAGGAGAACATTGAATATTGTATAGGGAATTCATACTAGCCTATCTTGTAAGTGATCATGAAAATCCAGGAAATCACCCCATTTATGCAGTTGAAGATGAAATTGGATCATCCATATTTCATATCAATGATGATTCTTTTGAACCATTAGCAATAAGATCCATGGATAACCAAGTAAAGGATGTCGAACATGCAGTTTGGAAGATGTTCTTTGATGGGTCTAGTTCAAAAGAAGGATCTGGTGCAGGGGTTGCATTCATTTTATATTGCAGAATATGAGGCTTTATTGTTGGGATTAAGCGCTGCAAAGGATATGGGAAATGATAAAATAATTTTATTTGTAGATTCCAAATTGATTATTCATCAAATCAAGAATATGTATCAGAAAAATCACCAAAGGTTGAGGCAGTACAGAAATGAGGTATGGGACCTTGTTGAAAACTTCTTTCTGGATTTTGATATAACTTTTGTCTAGAGAAGTCTGAACCAACAAACAGATTCTTTAGCCTTGGCAACTAGTAATTTAAAGACTCCTATATTTTCATATATCAGATATGAAAATGAAGTAAGGTATAGGCCTTTCATCCTAGATAAAATCAAATATTGGCACGTTTTCAATGATGACCAGGAATTGAAAAGGGTTTTAGAAATTGTTGATGAATTTTCTGCAATCTCTATTGATCAAGAAAATGAGGATGATGATTCAAAAATTCAAACTGATGTCCCTCTTCAAGATAAAATTTTAGGACATAAGATTGTAGAATTTAAGACAAATCACATTCCCAAGGGTCTAATACCACTTGAAATGATCTTTGATAGCAATGATATCTCCGAGAAATATTCAATTCAAAGTCAGGAAAATGATGGTGTTGATTGTATTATTGGGATTGATACCAATCCAAAGATGCTAAAACTCTCCAAAGCATTGTCAGAAGAGAAAAGGAGCAGGTATGTAAATCTTATGAAGGAATTTGTTGATATTATTGCTTGGTCATATGAAGACCTTAAGATTTTTGACACATAAATTATTCAACATAAAATTCCTTTTAAAGTACAATCTAAACCTTTTAGACAAAAAATGAGACATTTCAACCCTATGTTGCTTCTGATTATTGAAAAAGAAGTGAAGAAACTACTTGATACAAAGATCATAGTACCTCTTAGATGTTTAGAGTGGGTGGCCAAACTTGTACATGTCGGGAAAAAGAATCATGAAATAAGGATGTGTGTGGATTTTAGAAATCTAAATAGGTGTTCATTGAAGGAAAATTATCCATTACCCAAGATGGATTATATTTTGCAAAAAGTAGTGGGTGCTCAAAGAATTTCCATGTTGGATGGATACTTTGAATATCATCATATATTAGTTTTTGAAGAAGACAAGAAGAACATTGCCTTGACTACTCCTTGGAGCACTTTCATGTATGACAAGGTGCCCTTTGGTTTGATTAAAGTAGGGGCCACTTTTCAGAGGGCCATGGACATTACATTTGTGGGAGAGAGAAAAAAATCATGGTCATCTATCTAGATGATATTATTGTTTTCTCAAAATATGATGGTGTGCACTTGTATAACCTCAAACAAACTTTTAAAAAGTGAAGAAGGTATGGCATATATTTAAACCCAAAGAAATCTCACTTTTCCATGAATGAAGGCAAGCTCCTAGGTCATATTGTGTCTGCAGGAGGAATCAAGATAGATCCTAAGAGGGTGGAGTCCATTCAGAAGATTGACATTCCAAGAAACCAAAAGGATATACAGTCCTTCATAGGGAGAATACATTTTTTAAGGAGGTTCATTCCTAATTTTTCTAAGATCATCAAGATCATTACAAATATGCTGAAAAAAGATGAAAAAATTAAGTGGACACCCGAAGAAAAATATTCATTTGAAAAGATAAAGAAAGCTCTAATTGAAGCTCCTATCCTTATTAGTCCAGATTACTCTAAAGAATTTCTTGTTTTTTCATTTGCATATGAAGATACCATTGTTTTTGTTATGTTGTAGAAGAATGATGAAGGGTGTGAGAAACCTATTTATTTCTTCAACAAGACTCTTAGGGATGCAGAAATGAAGTATGAAATAATGGAAAAATAGGCTTATGCCTTAGTTAAGGCATTGAAATCCTTCAAGGTTTATGTTTTACATTATAATATAATTGCCTATGTGCCTAGCAGTGTTGTGAAAGAGATACTTCTACAACTAGATAGTGAAGGAAAAAGGGGAAGATGGATAACCAAACTCTTGGAATATGATTTGGTCAGAAAACCTAAAAATTTGATCAAAGGAGAGGGTCTTGGAAAATTTCTTGTTGAATCAAATTGTATAGTTCTTAGGATGCATTAAATTTTTAGTCAATTAGATGGTTCGGTCCCACAAATAGAAGGAAGGATCTTACATGCAATGGAAAAATATCTTTCTTCATCATGGTACAAAGATATTGTTCACTTTTTTCTAAATCTTCAACCTCCTCCTAATTTTGATAATTCTAAGGTGAGATCCTTGAAACTCAAAGATGTGAAATACTGCATAATTAATCAGGTCCTATTTTGGAAAGACCCCAATGATGTTTTATTGAGATGTGTTGATGAAAAAGAAGAAAATCAAGTGTTGACTGATTTACACAAGGGAGCTTGTGGAGGACATCACCATTAGAAAGACACAACTTTCAAAATCTTGCGGACAGGATATTACTGGTCTATGATATTTTTCGATGTGTTTTCCCAGGTCAGAGCATGTGAACAATGCCATATGTTTGTAGGAAAAAAAAAAGTTGCTTTCTCTGCCTTTGAAACCTATAATTGCAAATGGACCTTTTCAGTAGTGGGGTCTCGATTTCATTGGAGAAACTCGTCCACTTTCTTCTATGCAACACAAGTGGATACTCACAACCACTGGTTATTTTATAAAATGGATTAAGGTTATCCCTACAAGGAATGCAATAGATAAGGTCATCATGATATTTTTAGAAGGAAATATTTTCTAAAGGTTTGGATGCCCTTAGAAATTGATTACAGACAATGCTCAGGCGTTCAAGTCTACTTCTATAGTTGAACTTTGCAGAAAGTATAACATTAAGTTGGCCCATTCTACACCTTATTACCCACAAGGTAATGGATTAGTTGAATCTTCAAACAAAATTCTTTTCAATATCATTAAGACAATATTGGCAGAAAACAAAAGATCATGGGATTCCATGCTAAAGTTTTCCTTATGGGATGACAGGATCAACACTAAAAATTCAATTGGAACCTCTCCTTTCCAGCTGGTCTATGGGATAGATTCCATATTTCCAACCCAACTGGTTTACCTGTATTTAAATTCTCACAAGAAGATTTGGAAGAACCGAATGACATTCAACGAAGGATCTTTCAAATCATTGAAGTTCAACAGAAAAGAGAAATGCTAAATGAAAAGTATGGCACTCATCAGAGTAAGGCCAAGGAATTATTTTATAAAAGGACTAAAAAAGATGATTTTAAAATAGGAGACCTTGTTCTGAGATGGGATTCCAGGAGGGAAGAGAAATCAAAACGTGGTAATTTCAACAATTTGTGGTTCGGCCCTTTTAAAATAGCCAAAATTCTGAATAACAACACCTTTGTCTTACAAAATTTGAATGATCATGAGATATTCAGGGGTCCAGTAAATGGACATTTTCTGAAGCATTATTTCACATGAAGACCTAGGAGTGATTCACCTATACATATCGTTTTATTTTTGTGTGTTTAAATAGATCAAATAAATAATCCAATCCTAATGGAGACACTAGTCTACTATTAGTTCTTTTCTTTTGATATTTCAGAATGCAAGATTTATGATCTGAAATGAAACAGGGATCAGAGCAGTTAGAAACAAAAAAAGGATGGATATTAAAGTGGGAAAGAAAGGCATTCATCTACATGGTTCTTAATGTTTTGTCACAAAACATTACCCCAGAAGGATCTATTGTTAGTCCTTAGACACACTACAACCTTTTTTCCTTGATTTTTATCCCTTTTTATCGAAAATTTGTTCCTACCTTCTTTTTAGAAATATCCTTCATTAGCCCATTTTTATTAAATTTTCTTACAATTTTTCTTTTGCTGATTAACTTAGGGTGTGATTTCTTTGCTAATATCTATTTTCATATGCTTCTAGTAACATTGATTTGAATATTTGCATGGTTTGAGTGTGTCCCATCAGAATTCTAGTCAAATTTTTCATTTTTCCAAAGTGTAAAGGAGAGACAGAGTCACTAAAAGTATTCCACCATTCTTGTAGCACCTAAACTCATCATTATTGTTGAACTTGTTTTTGGTCTCAAAGATCGTGTTAGCAGTTAGAGGACCATGCAGAGAATTGTGCTACATTTATAACTCTTTTCAAAAAATGTTGATTCGATTCAGGATAACTATATAATGAAAATTTGTTTGTACCTACTTGTACATCCATCAAACTCAAGTTTCAGGCCACGATCTTGAAAATTCAAATCTATGATTCAATTTTGAAAAGAATTTGTAATAACTAGATTATGGCCTAGCAACATTTTGCAACCGAGGAAGCTTTTCCATATCATTTGTCTATGCAGGGATTCTTAAGCCCGACTCGTAAAACCCTAGCATTTGTGCGTGTGATAGAAATTGTAGTCAACACATCGATGCCCAAGAAAAGTGGTTAGTTTATCTATTTGGAACCAACATGAGGAAAATTGTTGGAGGCATATCCTGAGATTTTTCAGAAATTTGTTGATGTGGGTTGGTTCGACTTCTACTATAATTTTCAGAGTTACCATGAGGAGGTTTTGATGTTGTTCGCTCAAAAATTTGATGGTTTTAAAACTTAGGCGGTGGATGTATTGATATACGTTACATATCACTCAATAGGGGAAACATGCTACTTACTTGTGCAGGGTGAAAGATGGTGGAAGAAAGGAGAATTATCTACAGACCTGTGCAAGCAAGTTTTGGTCCCAAAACACCATGATCTTGACTAGAGGCAAGGGATATGGAGTAAATGGATAAAGGAAGAATGGAGATACTTTTTGACAATGGTCCAAAGGTATATAACTGGTGAGGGAAGTTACTCCTATGCTTACAGTTATCATATGAGAATTTTTATGCATGTTGGGCCCTTCGTTTTTGGGATAAGGAAATGCGCAAGTTTTGACTGAGCACGAGTTGTGCAAGATTCAAAAAAATATGGACAACAGAGAAACAAAGAGAAACAGAAAGAAGTTGCGATGGACAACGCAATGCCATCCAAGAAACAACAGTTGCAATAGAACAAGAAAGTGTGCAAGTCGAGAAGGAAGACACAACCCAACCTATATATAGGGCTGAACATAATTGTAAAAGGGTTGGTCATTTGATTACGAGTTAGTTCCGAGTTGATTGTTGGGAGTTGAGTCAAGTCGAGTCTTGAGTTTGTAAAGTAATCGATCTATCAGTTTCAGAATTAAAGCTCTGTGACATGAGTCCAGAGTCAAGACTCTATACAGTGCACTACTGTGTAATTCTGAGTCTGTAATTAGAGAAATATTCTGAAGATAATATGAAGAAGGACCTAAATTTTCAAATATGATGTGTCTCTGTGTGTTTTCCTTATGCATTACAGTTATTCTTTCGGGGTTATAAGTTATACTCGATGGTTTTGTGTTTAGATGCTTGTTCTTAACGTAAGTAGGATGGATTATTGGATGGATTATTGCATACATGAGCTTCAACATTTTTTATGTCTTTTGCGCAAGATCAGGATGAGTCCTGAGCGTTTTGTGGATCCTCCTAAGTCTTTTCCTTACCCTTCCCTATCTATTTGTCTCAAAAATGCTTTGAGTGAGACTTCTTCTCTTCGGAGGTGATGAAAATGCTAGCTCTCTAGACTAAATGATACCTTTTGTTGGTAACCTGAGAAGGACCCTGGTCTGATCAAACTTGCACCAACAATGCATTTAAATGGAGATGCAACGATGAGATTGCCCTTTTATTTGTTAAAAATCTTGACCAAAATGCACAAGAGGGTGTAGATTAATCCTAGAACTTGCCATAAGAGTTTATTTCACAAAGGTTTGATCAAGATGTTGATCATATATTCTTTGAGAGAGGTTCCAGTGTCATGGAAACAATTACTGGCCTCTTTAGGGTTTGATGAACCAGATCCAAAAAAAAAGAAACCTAAAGCTTCAACAAGGAAAGTAAATACTTCAGGAAGCTCTGTAAAATTGTAGGAGGTATCCCCTATAGAAAGAATAACCGGATCAAGTAAAAGGAAAATCGAATCACAACAAGAGGAAGAAATCAAGGTGGATCTCGAATCCTCTTCTTCAAAACATGATCTTACAAGTTTTGAAAGGGTATATAGAAGGAGAATGGCTAAGCAGAGGATAAAACAATTGCAGGAAGTGAAATCTGAGCCTGAAATAGAAACTGGTGATGCACCCGTTGAGAAACCACCACAAGTGAAACAGAGTAAAGGAAACAAAGACAAGGCTAAATAGCCTGTAAGCTATCCCAGGAGGCCTAAAACAAGAGCTACAATCAAGTTGAGAATTAACTCAAAGGCAATGTTTAAACCCTATTTGAAGAAATATAATATGGTCATTTTAAATGATGATATCACAAAAAAAATTCATAAGAAGACCATAAAGTTGAATAAAAAGCAGCAACCAATGCCAAAAATTAAATATTCTCTCTCAGATGATAAGATCCATGAAATTACTAAGAAGTAAAAGCTACCAATCCATACACTTAGGGAAATGTCAGAAATGACAGATTTTTATATGGAAAAGGGAGCACCTTGTTTACCTGAGTCTGCAACAAAAAACATTATTGAGGATAAATCTGGAAAGGTGCACAAGAAGGAAATGAAACCTAGAAAGCCCAAATTCTCTATTGACGTAAACAAACTTGCACTGGAAGAAAATCAAGAAGAATTTGCACAAGAAGTAAAGAAACAAGAACCTGTGATTGGGATTAAATATGTGATGACATCTGAATATTATGAGGCCATGATTGCATACCTGAGACAAAAAAATCAAATACTTGTGATACCGAATTTCAGATTATAGGATAAAGTTCAAAAGTTGAAACAAAAATCAAAGGAAATCTTACGAATTCTAAAAGAAAATCTCTAAGGCTGCAACAAAACAACATTTTTGCATAACTTTATTATGTAGGAAAGGTCCAAGGGTCATTATTCTACTCAACAGTGAAAAATTTACCTAACCCATGTCAGTACACAATGGACAATTTTTATTCAAAAGTGATAGATTTTGGAACCCTTCTCTTGATAAGATGATGAAACTTTTTGAGAAAGTTTAAGCACCTTTTTGTTTTTCCAGCATGTACAAGATCGAAGATCAGGTTTTCCAACACATATACTTGGAGCAATTACTACAGATTCGACTTTTCAGGTCAAAGGATATCTTTCAAAATCATAACCTAGTCTAGGTTCAGGTCTTTTCCCTAAAGCCTAGGATTTTTGATGCGATGTAATAAATGTAATGAAATTTCATTCTTATCTTCTAGAGAGGTATGAGGACTAAATTAGAACTCTATCTATATTTTAGGATCTAGAGAAACCAACTCTGTGTATAAAGAGGAAATTTGTTTAAAGAGGTAGAGGTTTGAGTTTGGTGGACTATAAGACATATTCTCATGAATTGTAAACCAATATTTTGATACATTTTACACTCAATGGAAAAAACATTATGATGGTCATATTATCTCATTCATGTGTTTAATTTATTCTTTATTACTTGAAATGCATTTGAATCTCTTCCAAAGCATCTGATTTATTATGTTCATAGTGAATACCAGTAAATCTTTTGTTGTTTTCTCAATTGTTACAGAATTTGTGTTTTAGTATTTATTTCTTGTTTTTGAATGATATTTAGGAATGAATATTCTTCTATGTAAGTGAACAAATTGTAAGATTGCAGTTTCTTTTTCTTCTATTTAAATATCCTTTTTTGGATGATCAGAGTGATTCTCATTGTCTAAGTGAATGTGGTGGAAACTTGATCTTGTAACCAAAATATTATGTTTCCTTATTCATCCACTTCTTGACCCAATAAAAAACCTATGATTCAGGAGGATCGCATTGGCCACCCACCTTGTCCAATTGGCTCAAAACAGGTTTTTGGCAACTTAGTACTTTTAGCATTTTTTCAATTCCTGAACTTCTGAGGCCATTTTGAGGGCCTAAATGATGCTTTTTTACGATCATGCACCTCAATAATATGCAAAGGCGTTGAGTGATCACCCTAAATGAAGATCCTCATCAATACCTTTCCAATGAACTATCATGCACCCTAAACAGAGATCGTATGAAAAAGTTACGACCTCGGGAAGTTGATGTACTAACTTACCCCAATGGGGCCCACATGACTTTTGGCGCTTCATCTCCTAGGGTTAGGTTTTTGGATGTATAGTGTTTTAGCATTAATTTTTATTGTAAAAGAGCCTTTAGAGCCTCATTGTACTTGTCTTCTTTTGAATGAGTGTAGCCGTCACATCTCTTCTCAGAGATAAGCTACCACCATTCTAGCAAGCTTGTTTTCAGTCTGCATTTTACAGTTTTCAACATATTTCTTATTTACTATAAGCCAAGTTTTATTGTATCTCTGTTATTGTTCACTATGTCATTGTGTTAATATTATAAATCTTTGGTTTCATTTTTTTCCGCTCATAAATCTGGATCAACCTATAAACCCAAAAAGACCTACCATCACAATAGCTGAGGTGCCCTAGATTTCCCTTAGTAGTCAAGGACAACATTAGGGACTAACAATAGGCATAAAATTTTGACGGAGAGCTGCATCAATCGTTTGGAAGGAAGATATTTGCATGGAGAAGAAATATCGTGAGGGGATAATGAATCCACTCTATGATAGGACAAACAATAAATCTCAATTAGAGCTTCGTCCCTGTGGTGATGTTGAATATGCATCGGATTCCCATCTAGGTACGAGGACTCATGGTTGTTCACATGGCTACCAACTACACTAGTCTTGGGGAGAATACCCTGCTTCAAATGCTCAGGTTGAATGGCGGTGGGGTGGTCTTGTCACTGGGTTGAGTTGGAAGTGTGGAAGTTGTCAGGGGTGTCCATTTGGCTGCATACATCGTCCATGTGGAATTGTTGAATGTTCCTAGCATTCAAAGCTAGGCAGGAGGATGTGTAGGTGTTCACATGGGATTCCACTTCCACAGTTTCGAGGAACGGGACCTGGATTAAATTTTGGAGATGGGTGTGGTGAGGAGTTATTTTCACTGATCCCTTATGGAATTGGTGGGGTTTCCATCATCTTCCAAATGTCTACCTTCATCTTGCTGATCAAGGGCTCTTAAAAGCTGAGGCATGTGGCACGCTGGAGGATTTTCTCACTGGACAAGGTTGAGGTTGAGTGTAGTTCCGCTATTGATGAGCCTACTATCAGCCTCGATATTTGACCTCCCATCAATTCACTTACCAAGAACCCCATTCGGGGGTAAGTGATGCAGCTAGAGAGTGGGGGAATCTCATGGTACCTATGAATCTTCTCTCTTTAGAAGAATCAGGGTTAAGACCCTGCCTAGGGTGTTGAGTCTGAAGGTCATCTGTAAGAGTGAGATGCTTGTATCTAAATTAGAAGGGAGGATTTTTAGTGGCGTCCACTTGGCTACATTTACCATTATGTACTAGATCCATGACATGTTGAGACAGTTGTCGAGCAGTATGATTTTCCCATAGATCTAGGTCTGTTGTGGTGGATTCCAAATGATTGATGCCTTTCCTTTCATCCTCGAGGATGGATTTACCTATGGGTTGGATTTTGTGCCTTGAGACTTGGGTGGGGAGGTCTGTCATTACTATTGTGGAGTAGGCTAAGGAGAAAATATCTTCCTTGAGGGGTAACCATGGCTTGTCCCACTTGTCTTCTGTGGTCTTGAGGATTTCATTTTCCATCCAATCTACCAATTTGTTAGCTGAATGACAGATCTGGCCAGTTTGTTAGCCGAATGACAGATCTAGCTGGGAATGATCATCGGAATGTGGTGAAGATATTGTTAAATTTTCTTCAAGATGGATTATATCTTCCAGATTTTGGATATTTTCAAGGTTGGAAATCATGTTGCATGTGCTTGAGCATGTTGATGATGACTTTGGAGTCCCCCTCCACGATGATCTTGATTATTCTTTGAGTTGAGGCTATTATTAGTCCAAATTCCATAGCATGGAGATCGGTCGAGTTATTGGTGTTTACGCCCAGTTTCCCTCCATAGGTTCACAAGATGTTGCCTTGATTAGTTCAAAATAATCCTCCATATCCTTCAAGGCCCGAGTTTCCTTTAGAAGCCCCGTCAAAGTTGAGCTTGATGAAGTTCTGGGTGGGGGAAGGGAAGGAGAAGTTGAAAATTAGGGAGAAGGGGATTAGTTTGGAGAGTCTTGGTTAGCTTTGAGGTTGAAGGCTTGGAGGATTGAAAGCTCGTACTAGTTTTCATTCCATTCCTCTTCCCTCCAAGGTTGGGAAAGGATAGTTTCATAGACAGACTTGGTGATTTTTTTCCATAGGTCCTAGGAAGAGAGTGTTTGATGCTTGAATATTCTACAATTACGCTCTTTCCAGGATTCCCAGGTGATAAAGCCACGAATAAGGTTCTAGGATTTGTTTACTATTGGGTTCTGGGTGATGGAAGGGGGACCAAGTTTTAGAGTGGATTGGATGGAGAGTCTAGAGCAGCTAGAGCGATGGAAAAGGATTTCTATGAAGGTCCTAAGGTATTCTGTAAAATGGAAAGCATTGAAAAGGTGTTCTTTGTACTCCTCTTGTGAGAGATACAGGTGGAAGTGGGAGGGACCTGTGAATCCCCATTTGCAGAGATTATCCCATGTCAGGGATTTGTCGAGAGTGATAAAATAGAGGAAGTTTGAGACTTTTTTCAAAAGTTTTTGGTTCCATATATTGTGCCAAATGGATGCTTTCAGAAGCTAATGGTGCTTAGCAGCAAATGAGTAGGCTTATCTAGTTGAGAAAGTTCCTAAAGTTGAGTTTCCCCATATTAGACTGTTCGGTTGATTAGAGAACCATATTTTCCTTTTAATGAGGTCCTCTAGAAATTCATCAGTGGTTGGTTGGTCTGTGGCTCTGACCTAGAGTTGAGTAGGTATCCATATTCTGCATTGATTGTGGTTGTCTTCTACTGTCTAGTAATGGGCCACTTTGATTTTGTTCTGCTTTGTCATTTTTGTTTGAATATTTTGAAGAGATGGTTGATCAGTCCAACGAGGAAGTTGTTTCCATGTATCCTCCTAGAAGAGGGCTTCCTGGCCATTTTTTATTTCCCAAAAGTAGTTTTCCTGAATTAGGTGGAGATTGTTCCATGCTAATTTTCAAAGATTAAAGCTTGTGGGATCATTATTCATTCTGATGATCCATCTCATTTGTTGGTTTTAAGCATATTTAGTTTTCCAGAAGCTGACCCATTGTGTCTGAGGATGGGTGATCCTTGAAAGAATAAGTGTTATTTTCCCACCCAACTTTAATTAATTTCAATATTAATTTATAACATTTTATTTTATTTATGTATATCCATACATATCACTATGATATATATTTTTAAATATATTAAAATTCAAGATAAAGGACATTAATTATATATATATATATATATATATTTATATATATATTTATATTTATAAAAGATGGGACATAAAAAAAAGGTTAATATTAAATGATTTGAATTGAAATAATAAATAAATAATATTAACTATTAATTTATAAATTTTATATGCTAGAAATATTAAAAATAATATATATAAATGTTATTTTTTAAATAAAGTTTCATACATGAACATTATAGTTTATTTTCATTATTTTTCTATATTAATTATAAATTCTTTTTTATTTTCATTTTTTTTCTATATTAATTATAAATTAATTATTATAAATTTTGTTTTAATTACTTTTACTTTAGATCCATTTTAATCTACCTTTAATAACCATATTCTCATTAGCACTATTATATTCACATTAATAGAACCACTATTGAAATTTTATTTAAAAAGTAAGTAAAACTACACCGCACATATCATACGAGATATATTTTCAAACCCAAAACAAGTTGGATTGTGTAAAGAGACAAATGTAAATGGCATTGCCAACCTGGTTCAACGCTATTGCTAATCATGGTAATCACAAGCAATGAGTTTGAAAAATAAAATAGTTTGTATTCCAATCAAGGTGTGTTTTAGGAATAAGGTTTTGCTTCTTCAAATGAGTTATCTTGGAATTTTATTTATAAAATGTTTTTTTGATGATTTAGATAAACAAATTTGTAAGTGACTCAATAGATATATTTAAGTACTTCTCGTAAAAATTTCAAATTATGGTTCATTATACTTTCATAGATATATCCTATGGAATATAGGGTTTTTTACTCATCTTGAAATTAATTTTAAACGAGTCATCTTAGTATTTTTTCTAGGAAGTTTTAGATAGTGAAATTTTTAGGATAGTGAGGAAAGATAACCAAGAATAGGTGGTAAACATTTCAGGATTCAGATCATTACATTTTTTAATATATCTCATGTGGAAGTTAGGGTTTGTGACTAGTCCTGAAATTAGTCTCAAACGATCCATTTTTTTGTTTAACTATAAAAAAAATTCAGAGAAGTTTCAAACTATTAAATTTTTAGAATACAAAGGAGACATATCTAATTATGTTTTGAAAAAAATTCAAAATTTCAATCATTATAATTTATGAGATATAATTTGTGTAACTTGGGGACTTTTACTAATCCTTAAATTGTAAATGTGTTGAACCTGCACATAATAGATTTAGCTAGCAAATGACATACATAATTTGCAGAGAAAAGATGAGAAAAGAGAAGCAGGAGAGAAAAAATGGAAGAATTCTCATTAACCAAATGAATGAATGATAATTTACACATGATATACTCTATATAACTCAACTAATGTTCATTGAAGGAGAAACCAATGCACCATAGTGGTGGTCTAGAATGATCTAGACACACACAATAGTTACGGGAGTAAACTGCCACTTAGTCTAGTCTCTCAGGCAGTTACGAGAGTGAACTGCCACCTAGTCTGAGTTAACTAGTCTCTCAGTTTTCAGTTAACTAACTGAAACAGAGTGAAGGGAGGAGGAGATCAGGGAATCATGAGTAATGCGCTAGTCTGGTGATAATCCAAAGGACAATGCACATTAGTTGGTGATGATCCCAATGTTGCATGGTGATGATTCCAATGTGGCATCTAGACTCTACTCAACTGATCAAACTAAAGTGTGAACTGAAGAGAATATTCTCCTAGAGGAATATTCTCCCTAAACTATAGGAGACTGAATAATGACTAATAAACATAGGGAAAACCTTAGGAAAAAGAAATCTTAAGTGTGTGCGAAGTATCTCTAACACCCCTCCTGAACATCACTATAGTGAAAATAAAGAATGGGTCCTGACAACGAGGCCATGTTAGGTACCCAAATACAAAAAATACACTAAAATAAATGAGGAAAGAGGGAAAACCCACCCCTTAAAGTACAATGTATGTAAAAATAAGAACTGGCAGTTTCTAGGAAACTGTGTTCTTCACTCCAAGACGACTACGCAGATAATGAAACTTATGCTCAATGAAGGTGTTGGTGAAGATATCTACAGTTTGTTCTGTTGAAGGACAGAACTATAGGTCGATGATCCCCTTGTGTACTAAGTCCCAGATGTAGTGCATTTGGATCTTTATGTGCTTCATTCACTGCCTCTGAACTAGATCTCTGTCAAACTTCAGAGTGCTCTGGTTGTCACACCAGATGACGATCGACCGATGAAACTGAATGCTCAACTTAGTGAGAAAATGTTGTATCCACATAGCCTAAATGGTTATGTTAACTACCCCTCTATACTCTGCCTCGGCTGAAGATAGAGAAATAGAAGCCTGCTTCTTGCTCATCCAACAGATAGGCCTGGAACCAAGACTGAGTGAGTAACCATATGTGTACTTGCGATCAATGTTATTGCCAACCTAGTTAGAATCAGTAAACCCAATGAGGTCCAATGTAGAGTCTACTGCATAGTGAATCCAAAAAGTGATGGTTCATGTACGTATCGAAGGATACGCTTTGCAGCCTTCCAATGTAGCTCATGTGACTCCTGCATGAACCTAGATACTACTCCAACTGCATAGGAGAGGTCTGGTATGGAGTGTGTGAGATACAACAAGCTCCCCACGAGTTGTATGTGTAGTTTTCTATCAACCAATGGAGTTTCCCTGCCATCCTCAAGTTTGACTCATGATAAGAAAGGAGTCGGGGTAGACTTGCAGTCTATCATGCAAAATCTCTCAAGGAGATCTCATGCATACTTGGCTTGAGATAGTTTGATGCCTGATTGATCTCAAGTCCAACGAATAAAAGTAGCAGACCCATGTCCGTCATTAAGAACTTGTCATGCAGAATCCTCTTGATTGCAGCAATCACTGAAGTCAAACAATCAATGATCAACAAATCATCAATGTACAGAACTAGGATTAGAAGTGAATCAATTGTCCTGATCATGTAAACATTCAGGTCTGACTTACAATGTAAAAAAATTTGTGACAATAGGTAGGATTCCATATTTGCATACCATGCTCTCATAGCCTTCTTGAGGCCATAAAGAGACTTATTCAGTCGACATACGAAAGATGAAGCTTGCATAAATCCCTTGGGATGCTCCATATAGATCTCCTCAGAGAGATCTCCATGAAGAAATGCATTCTTCATGTCCATCTGATGGACTTCCCATCCTTTGGTTTCCGCAATGGCAAGTTCCAAACGTATGGAATCCATATTCTCTACTAGAGAAAAGGTCTCATCATAGTCAATGCCATGCACCTGCTAAAAGCATTTGGCAACTAGCATGGATTTGTATCTTCTAACCTATCCATCCACTGCGCTCTTGGTCTAGTAGACCCATCTACGCCTGACAAGTTTCCTTCCTGAAGGAAGGGTAACCAGATCCCAAGTCTAGTTCTCAAGGAGGGAGTTGTACTCCTCCTACATGGCAGATTCCAAAAAGGGATTTCCAACAACCTTTCCATAGGATTGTGGATCTGAAGATTGAACCAAGAAAATATTCATGGGTGGCATCGGTTCAGTGGAAGTGATTGCAAGCGGAGGCTCCTCGAAATCATATCGAGTCTTCCTAGTATCAATTAGATCCCCCACAAGATCCCCTGTATCCTGAAGAGTATTCTTGGCCCAATTGGGCCTCGACTCTAGCTTTGCATATGCATCGGCATGCACTAACTCTGCATCTAATTGTACTGACTCTATATCTAGATCATCTTAATCCTCTGAATCAGAACTCTCATCTGAAGAAGATTTGACATGTGCATTCTCGTCATCTCTAACAGGTGGAAGAACAAAAGTGTCTCCATGCAGCTGTTGAGGTACATGCGAGAAACTTTCCTCGAATTGGACACTACACTCAATGATGATCTGGTCCGAGGAAATATCAATGATTCTGTATCCCTTCACATCGTTGGGGTATCCAACAAAGATACACTATGTTCTATGTGGATCAAGTGCCTTCCTCTTCTCATAGGGAATCCTAGCCCATGCACATGAACCGAAAATACGGAAGTGGGTCACTTCCAGTTTAAGGCCGCTCCAAGCCTCATAGGGGTTCTTATTCTTGAAAGATCTATGGGGAGATATGTTTTTGATGTAGGTTTCACAATTAAGTTCTTCATCCCATAATCTTTGTGGAAGTGACTTTTCATGTAGCATGCAAGATGCCATCTCTTTTAGAGATCTATTTTTCCGCTCAGTAACTTCGTTTTGCTGCGGAGTATAAGGAACTGTGTGTTGCAACTAAATCTAGGCCACATGAAAAAAATTATGTATGTCATGGTTGACATACTCTCCCTCATTATCTGTTTTGAGGACTGTGATTTTCTTTCCTGACTATGTCTCAACAAGGGCTTTGAAATCTTGGAGGTGTTGAAATACCTCTGATTTTTTCGTGATAAATAAAATCCATGTGAAGCGTGAGAAATCATCGACAAAAATGAGCACACACCTTTCTTTATTGATTGATGGATGCGGAAAAGGGCCCATGAGGTCACTATGGATCATATCTAAAGGAGAGGAATCCTTCTAAGTCTTTCCTTTGTTGAATTTCTCTTGAGGGTGTTTTCCAAGGACATATCCCTCACAAGTTCCTTTGGAGAAGTGGATGTCAGGTAAACCATTAACCATTCCCTGATTGCTAATTTTTTTCATATATTTGAAATTTAAATGCTCGAACCTTTCGTGCCATATCCTACTTCTTTCATCAGCATGGGTAAGAAGTAATGCAAAATCTAGTTCAAAAAATTAACAAGATGTGTAGAGTCTAGATTGATGATTTACCTCACCGGTAGCAACCCTGGAATTGATTTGCATGTCATAGATATCCACTGCATCAAGTGTGAATATGAATCTCTTTCTGGTGCCAAATTTTTTCATCTGATAAAAAAAGAAAATATTAACATAAATTTTGGGAACGTGTAGCACATTCTCGAAGCTTCCATTTGTGAGTTCAATTGTTCCTTTGTCGGTGACCTTGACTAGTGATTTTTCCCCCATCAGAATAGGAGGACCTTTGCACACATCCAATGAAGAATAGACTCTTTTTTTTTCTGCCACGTGGTGCGATGCACCTAAATATACGATCCAAGCATAGGGAGAGGAGTTGATGGCAATAAAATCATGGCTAGAATTTCCTTTCTTAGGATTCTAATCTTCTGGCTTCTTCTTCTTGGCATCCTCGGGGATGCAATATCCAAGGTTGTTTTTCTTAAGTATTTTGTCCATTTGATCTATCTGTTTCTACATGCATGTGGATTCTGGATGGAATCCTTTATGGGAGTAAGTGCATTTCTCCCCTTTTCTTCCCTTTCCACCTTTGGATACAAAGGCATCGTTGAAGGGTTTTGAATACCCTTCCTTATTTGGATTTTCATGTTCTTTCCTTTTTTCTTTGTCTTTATATTTCTGATATTGATGGATACTACCATATTTCATAGTAAGTGCATGCGCCTTTGGGCCTTTGATTTTTCCCATATTGATGAGCTTGTTCTACTCTTGTGTCAGAGACTCGATAAAGGCCTCAAGAGAGGGCATTGTCTAGGTGGCTCCAGAGGAAAGCCTAACTGAATGAAATGTAGATACAAACACTGATTATGCCAGACCAATTTTGGAGATAATGGTAAGAACCATTTGTTTCTCCTCCTTATATTTATCAACCCCGCAAGCCTTGAGTTGCGACAACAAATCCTTATATTTGGTAAAGGAATCTTGGATATTGTTGAAGGTTTTTGGATCCAATGTGAGAAATTACACCTCAATCATGCGTCCCCTCATCTCGTCCTGTTTGAAAAAAATACCTTCCATGGTGGTATAGGATTCATTGGTGGTTTTACAGGAAGATATGTGAAAGAGGAGTTGAGGAGAAATGAGACTACAAATAGTTCCAAACGCTTCATCCATTTGATTTAGATACTTGTATTTTTCTATGGCTGATGTGGGTTTTGTCTCTGTGTTCATGGTTAACATATATAATCCTCTACCTCAAATATGAATTATCATCTTCTCCTTCCATGCAAAGAAATTATACGGTGTAAGAATGAATTCTTTTAGAAATTCCATTTTTCCGCTGTCTTCGATCTTTAGTACCTGCAAAAATAATTTGGTGTGTATTTTTCCTAGCAGTCTGTCGGATATGATACCATGTAAATGTGTTGAACCTACACATAATATATATAGCTAGCAAATGACATACACAATTTTCAGAGAAAATATGAGAAACGAGAAGCAAGAGAGAAAGAATGGAAGAATTCTCATTAACCAAATGAATGAATGATTATTTACACATGATATACTTTGTCTAACTCAAATAATGTGCATTGGATGAGAAACTAATGCATCATAGTGGTGGTCTAGATTGATCTGGACACACACCAACAATTACGAGAGTAAACTGCCAACTAGTCTAGTCTCTCACGCAGTTACAAGAGTGAACTGCCACCTAGTCTGATTTAACTAGTCTCTCAGTCTTCAGTTAACTTAATGATACAGAGTGAAGTGAGGAGGAAATCAGGGAATCATGAGTAATTCTCTATTCTAGTGATAATCCCAAGGACAATGCACATTAGATGGTGATGATCCCAATGTTTCATGGTGATGATTCTAATGTGGCATCTAGACTCCACTCAACTAATCAAATTGAAGTGTGAACAAAAGAGACTATTATCCTAGAGGAATATTATCCCTAAACTATAGGAGATTGAATAATGACTAATAAACATAGGGAAAACCTTAGGAAAAATAAATCTTAGGTGTGTGTGAAGTATCTCCAACATAAATTGATCTTGAACAAGTCATTTTGGAATATTTACTACAAATTTTTATCAATAAAGGTTAAGACTATGAAATTTTCAGAAGTTTAAGAATTCATATCAAAGTACTACATGCATAAATTTTAGACTCGGAAGGGTTCAAAGTTCAAATATATATCAGGAAAAATATCAACCATCTAGACAAACTCCAAATTAAGGGTTTGAAAGGTACATAACTTACAATTGGCATAAATTTTGATTGGAAGATCTATCTTTGATGATTCAAAATTTTTGAAAAAGAGGAAAAATAGGAGAATAATTACTTTCTCACATGGATCCCAAGGTTCCTCCAAAATGTATTTCACCAACTAAACCTCAAGATATTTCAACCATGACTCAAAAATAAAGAGAAGAAATATTTCACTGGATTGGAAAGGTGGAAAAGAAGATGGATGGAGTGGAAAATAAGATGGATTAGGTGGAAAATAATATGAATTAAAATAGGAAAGAGATCAAAAAGAATATGGATAAAAATTGGGAGCATATGGAAAATAATGTGTTAGGGTTTCCAAATTCCATGTCTTCCATGATCCTACACGCTCTAGATGAGATACTCCCTAAAGGAGATATCAAAATGCAAGGAAAACATGAAAATGTAGAGGAAATAAAGATTGAGTCCCATAGTCATGATTATTCATCACTTCAATATTCACATCATCGAGGTTTCAATGAGACACCAACAAACTACTTCATTCAAAAGATCGACATGAGGAAGTTTTATGGTAAAGATCCTATAACATGGATATTTTATATGGAAAAATTATTTGATATACACCAAGTTCCAAGATTACAAAAGGTACCTATTGCATGCTTGTATTTAGAAAATGATCAATTTGTTTGGTATCAATGGATTTGTTAAAGAAAAATTAATTATGTTATCTCTTGGTCAATTTTTACGGATGAATTGATACCACATTATAGGGATAATAATATCAATAAATTATTTAGTCAATTGATAAATATTTGGCAAAAAAATCCAATTACAGACCACATTCAACAATTCCAAAAGCTCAGTCTTAGGGTAAATAACATTCCCAAGGATAATTTGTTAGATTTCATTATGGGAACTTTAAAGGAGAACATTCAACATGAAGTGCATCTTTTTGAACCTAAATCCCTAGAGCAAGATTTTAGTGTGGCAAGGAAAGTGGAAAACAAAAATATGGCTACAAGAAGGGTGGCCACTAGAAACTATAGAGAGCACTTTGTTCCCTCTCCTAACCTCACTCGATTGACAAGGTTGACACCTTAGAAAATGGATGAAAGAATAGAAAAGGGATTATATGTCAATTGTGACATCAAGTATAGTAAGGAGCATAAATGCAATGAGAAGAAATTATTCTACATAGACTATGAAGAGGAAGAAGATCAATAATTGGAACCATCGAAATATCTATATCTAGAGGAGATGACTCCAACAATATCAATTCATGCATTGGTTGGCATTAGTACTCCACAAACCCTTAACATGCAAGGATACATCAAAAATAAAAAGGCAACAATGTTGATTGATTTTGGTAGTACCCATAACTTCACCAATTAAAAATTAGCAAATATCTCAATTGATTTTTATTTATAGAAACAAAGTTTTAAGTAATGATTGCAAATGGAGGTATCATAAATTTTTCTAGGAAGTGCCATAGTATTAATCTCAATATGGGGGAGTATTTATTGGATAGTCACATGATTTCCATCTAAATGAGTGCTTCTAGTGTTGTATTAAGGGTCTAATGGTTAAATCATTGGGAACAATGGCCCTTAATTTTTAAGATATTTTCATGATATTTTCCTTATAAGGAAAGGAAATTGAGCTTAGAGGTATCCAAGGGAAACCCCCAAAGCGATAAGCTCTAATAGCAAGAAAAATTTACTCACAAAGGGACACCATGGTGTAATTGCATAATTGTGCTCACTAGATGTTCAAAGATCTACATCATCTACTCCAATGGATCTCAAAATAGTTATTAACAACCATTCCAAGCTATTTGGAGATATTCTTAAGGGTATTCCTCATGCTTGAGATAATGACCCTATTATTCATCTACAACTAGGATGTGTACCACCTAACATTAGGCCTTACATGTATCTGTATGCACAAAAGAGTTAGATTTAGCATATGATCCAATAAATGTTGGATGTGGGAATCATTCAACCTATCCAAAGTTATTTCTCTTCACTAGTAGTTATGGTTACAAAGAAGGATGGTTCATGACATATGTGTCCAAATTATAGAAATCTCAACAAAATTACCATCAAAGATAAGTTTCCTATTCCTATCATTTATGAATCATTAGATGAATTGGATGGAGAAATTTTCTTTACCAAGTTGGATGTTCATTTGGGATATCATCAAGTTAGAATGAGGCAAGAAGACATTCCCAAAATATCTTTTATAGCACATGAAGGTCATTATGATTTTTTGGTTCTGCCATTTGGACTTACTAATGCACCTTCAACATTTCAAGCTTGTTGAATTATATTTTCAAACCCTTAGAAAATTTGTGTTAGTATTTTTTGATGACATACTAATCTACAAAAAATCTTGGGAAGAGCATGCACAACATGTTGACAGAGAATTACAACTTTTGTAAGATCAACAACCCTATGAAAATATTTCCAAGTGTTCCTTTGGGGTTCAAGAAGTGTAATATTTGGTTCATATATTATCTCATGAAGGTGTAAAAGTGGACCCTAACAAAAATAAACCTATGAGGGAATGGCCAATTCCCAAAAA
>JASDQU010109232.1:275463-286140 GCA_032191745.1 Picea mariana
CAAGACCTCGTCATCCTGGATGTGGGCCTATACGCCCTCGAGAACACCCTGAAGGACCTTCTTGAATCATCAACACATATCCTCTAAGACGGCCATTGCATCTTCCCGTGGCTCTTTGGATGACCCAACACTGACATTGTAATGTCCCCACTTTGGGACATCATCACAATGCAGAGGTTTATGATGACCAGAGTAGCCATATGGATGTTATAGTGAGTACACAGGTTATTGAGAGGCATTGTGGGGTCCATCTTGCATTTCTCATCCTATTTCATCATGATGAGCCATTCCACATAGATTGGCTTTGGTTACGAGGCATTCTGACGATTTCCATGGTTTTGAGTATTTTTGGCTATAAGTCAATTAAATTCACTGAAGTGGTCATTTTGGGCACATTACTTGGAGGAACCTCTTAGTGTAATAGCTCATTGGAATCGAGAGAAGCAACACTACAGGATGGGATGCTGAGAAGTGACTTTCAGTGGCTAGGGAAGCCACAAGGAGAGATAAGACGATTTTCAGAGGTAAAAAGGTTAATTAATTAATTAAAGTGATTTAATTAATTAATTAAATATTAATAAAATGAAAGTCACTTTGGAGGAACAAGGTGAGCAAAAAATTATAAAGGAAAGGCAAGGGCCTCTAATCATTCATTCATGTATGATCATATTTTGATATCTGGCTTTTAGCTAGTGAGCCCAGCATTGGGGGTTTTGAGGGTTTTGACTTAACAAACCCTAAAGGACGATTCAATGGTGAAAGATTCCACCTAGCTTGTTCCAAGCTTGGTCTCGAAGATGCAATACGCTCCCACACCATTCTAGTTCCACATATACCCAGTTGCAGGAGGATTCTACATCAGTTGCAGGGGCAGAGAGAAAGAGGGTGCACTAGTTAGGGTTTCCAGCAAGAGGGGCACACCATCCATTGAAGGAGGATTCGTCCTAGCTGAGGAGAAGTGATTTTGGGAATTCCAGGTATTGGGTTTTCCTTTCAGGTGTCTTAGCATCGTTCTTGGTTATTTCCGGAGGCATTTCAACGGAGGATTCATTTATATTGAGGGTGGGACGATTTCCCAAGAGGAGGGCACACCATCATTTGGAGGGTAGCTAGATCTAAGGATCTAGAAGGTATTTTGCCCAGTTGAGCACTTGGGTTTTCATTTTCGTGCCCTGATCTATCATTCTAGTGGATTGGTGGAGTTGTTGGAGGTCTCTAGGAGAGAGGCTGAATTATTAGGGTTTCAGACATCCAGGGGGGTGCACCATTCCTTGAGGAGAATTAGATCCATAGGGTTGGAGAGTGGCTTTGGAGATTTGAGCACCTGGGTTGTGCTTACAGTTTCTCGATCTATCATTTGGCATATTTCTTGGGGTGATTGGACACTTTTGGCAGCAGGGCATGGCACCTTCCAGCTTGGGGGTTTAGCATTCTTACGGTTCAGATCTACTTGTATTTAGTATTCATCGTGTATCCAGCCTTTGGAGGCTTATTGTAGTCTTCTATTGNTGTAGCAGCTCTATTGTTTATCTTCTTAGCCATCTGTTGAGCATTCCATATTGACATCTTCATTGTAGTAGGTTTCTCTATTTCATGAATAAAAGAATATTTGAGATGTTTTGGCTTGTCTATCATATTGCATATCGCTGAGGTATGTCTATGATTGTATCTTCTTGTTTATTGTTGCAAACACTCATATAAACACTTTAGTAAACCCTAAGGCCGAAATCAAGAGGCCATTCAGCAAGTAAACACATCTAAACAAGTAGGTCAGCGAAGTGTTTGACGAAATACCTCACTCAAATTTTTTTTTAAAAAGACACCAAAATCGTGATGATCCTAGCATAATGGCTTGGGATCATTACATACATCATCTCACTGACGCCTCTACCCAGCCCTCGCCTCTGCAGGCTCTTGTCGATCTAACTCCCATCGACCCGGCTCCCGGACGACCTCCACCTCTTGACCCCGGGGTCCAACATATGGAAAACCACAAAGATATAGTGTCAACATCCATATACATGTATGATCAACGCTATCTACCAAAATTAAAAAACATATAACACACATACATCTATGGTCCCAGTCCTCCCCAAGAGGTAGTCCTATCTATAGTACATACCAGCATATGGATACTGTAGAATCACCTTTGTCATCTACCGCCACACTCAATCCACTGTGGTCGTGAAATAATGGCCACCCTCCCCTCCTCCATGTCGTGTCAAAATGTGCACCCATCGCATCAATCACAACTCTCACCGTGACACTGGTGCCGATAGAATCTGAGGGCACAATAGAAGCACCCTCTCCAAAAACCAGACCACCAAAACTAACCCAAATGCAAAATCATTGAAATCAGCACGCCAACATTGGTTCAGCTGTGACACCATTCGGGTGTGCATCAACACACCCCATGCAAATAGGTATCCATACAAGATCTCCTCCACCACCCTCAGCTTCCCACCTATGATTTTTTGAGTTCCCAAGGATCCATAGATCCTCACCACCATGGAGGCTATGCACTTAGTCAACAAGTTGTCGAGGACCTCAATCCACATGACCGAACCCAACATCGGGTTCGGCTCGGAGCAGTGTCGTGCCACGATGGTCTCTACCGTGTCCTCCCTTGGTAGATGGGGATCCACAGCCAAAACCCTCCCCCAAAATGGGAGTCCTATCAAAAAGTATATGTCCTCTTATGCAGAGAATGTCAACTTCTCCCCCCGCACCACGAAGCATTGCAAATCATTGCTCCACATGTGAACCAGAAACTAGAGTAAAAACTCCTGCGACCGTATCAAAGGATAGTCGAAAAAATTTAGCAACCCACAGGATGCCAAGTGTCTATGTACTACAAGCTTCTCCCTCACAGCCTCTCTTAATCAGTCCCAGTCCCTCTCTCACTAGTGGACCGACATCATACTCAAGACTCTGTTGATCACCTACATTCACCCAGAAACACCTGATCAACCACATCATCAATCAAAAATAATAAAATAAAATAAAAACATACACCCCTTAGCCTGCACATAGTGCACGACTTTCCCCCATACAATTGCGCATTTATGCACAATTGTTTGTTGAACAACAATGCACTAATGCACAACTGTCACACCTACAGTCGTGCAAGGGTGTGCAATTGTCCATTAAACAGGTGCACATCCAATGCGCACTTGTCTAGTCACCCCACATGCCCATATGCGTGGTTGTTGCATACACAGTCACATAGTATGTGCATGGTTTCCCATCATAGTCGTTCATTCATAGATTCATGCCTAATTGGGGAAAACCCACACATAATGTGCGGGAAACCAAGTTCTACTCACACACACATGCACAGGTATGCCCCCTTTCCCCGCACACTAGTGGGAACCTACCCTTAATAACCCCTTGTACATCCCTTTGTATAGTTCCCAACTACCCTCCCCCAACTTCAACAAGGACAGGCCAATAAGGGAACTAACCTGTCTCTTGCAATTCCTAGATCGATAGCCCCACACTCCCGTAATCTCCAAATCACCTCACAACTCTCTCGTCATATTAGCAATAGTGTCAAGTACAAATGAGGTGGCATTGTGGGCCCACCATCCATATATAGGCCCTTTTTCCCAACTTCCACATTTTGTTACAGGAGCCTAGAGCCTCCATTTTCCAATCCATTCTCAGCCACGAGATCCTGATCCAACCATCTACACATTCACATTCCCCGGGTTATCATCTCCACTTTTCCCTAGAGGAGCATTTTTCTCACATCACATTCAGGTACGCATGCTCACTTTCAAGTTTTATCAAATATGTGTTATATGTTCTTTATCATCATATATTGTTCACGTCGGGTACTTGGTTTTTTCTATGCAGGTACTTATTTCACAATATTACAACTCCTTCAGGTATATTTTCGACATTGGCATGTAAAAACTCCCTCTTTAAACAATTTCATATCCCAGTCACACCCTCTGACATTTTCATTTAGGGTCCCTACATCTAGATCTATAGTACCTTCACCTCTGCTACATTTTGGTACTATCAACTGATATCATTCTGCCCCACATGAGTTTTCCCATTCATAGTTCCCCTTGGCAACTTGACACTCATGTTGATTTCACCCACTAGGATTGGGAGTCCCGATAGTACTTTTCAATTCCGAGAATGAACCCCATACTTCTTTTTATCATATTGATAACCTTCCCAATGGACTCCCTGGGTCATATCATCCTACACTTGGTTCTATTGACTGCACCCCCACAGTTCCATTCATCTATCCATCTCATCCACCATCAGTTTTCCCATCTACAGATTGTTCTCCATCCATTTACCTAATAAAGAAACCCACCCATGGGGCCCCCACCCTCCACAAGTTCTCTTCCACAAAATTGTACTCTAACAGGCCAAGCCATATTTCACTAGGGCACCCATTTCTGTATCTATATACTCAACCCAACTTATTCTTTATTTCTTTGGTAATTGTATAAATTCCTTGCTTCCATCATATACATAGTTTTTTTAGTCGTCATCCCTAATGGCCTTCTTTTACCTAGCAAAGAATCCCATGTCGCCCTTGGTTGGGGCATCCACCCTTTTTTCATATCGACATTGTTAACAAACCCTGAGTATCCCAAATCCATGTACCCACGATCTCTAATCTTTCCCACTTTTTTAGCCTCTGACATAGTTTAACCCCACATCTAGTCGTCCCGCTGACACTAGATCTAGTTTTATGGTTGTTTCCAATCATCCCTCAACACCCCAACCAAGGGAAGTATTGATTCCTATAGTGTCTTGACTTCATCCATGTTACCCCTCAATAATTGACATCATCTATTACTCAGTGGATTTCAAGAAGCCCTTTTCTTCTTGACGTCACGTCTCCCTTCATGTCGACATCAACACATTTTCCATAAGGGCGGAAATATCTTCACTCTCATTACCTTTTCAATGAGGAGTCTAGGATGACACAGAGAGAGTCACCATTTCTTTCTGATTTTGTTGACCCCCATAACATTCGACTTCAACAAACTCTCATGTTAAGGTGGGTCTTACTATGCAACCATTGCAATTTTTCATACCAGTCGAAGACCTCTAAATCTGATAGGACATCAATGGCTATGAGTCATTGAAACTTCTTACCGTCATCTATTACTTGATTCAAATCCAGTTCACCATTCAGGACCATTATATGTCGTTATCAACCGCCCCCGAGGGCGTTGCAGCTATCTACATCATCATGCATCGTCAGTTACAGTCCCACATTTTGGTTTGATGACACGAGCATGGGGATGCCTGCCTCGTTTGTATACATATTGTATTTTTTCTTCCTAGAGAAAGGTTTCATTCACACAATTTTCCCTCTCCCTCCGGCGGATCACTCTTGCAGTTCCTCTCTTAACTCTTTCTTACAGTGGCACTCTCAGCAAAATAAATATTGATGTATTTTGGCTATATGTATTCTCTGAACCTCACACATCAGGGGGCATATGTTATCACTGAAAAATCATCTGCAGGATTCCACACAATGGTTGAATAAAGACATCAATTCCAACAACAATTAGTACACCTACAACACCAAAATCCATCAAAAAGGCACAAAACTATACACTTGATTAAAAAATCAAAGTGCTAAAACATCCCTAAATGTGCATTGTGTGCAGAATGTGCAAGATGCACGATTGTCTACAAGAAAATTCATGCACTTCTCATGAACGACGCATTTATGAATATTTTCGGCCTCTCAACCACTTCCAGTCCAACCCCCAACACGATTTGACACTCATATCTGAGAAAAATCTATCTTGGAGGTTGGTCAAGGGCTAGGAGGTTCCCTAAAATGCCCCTTGTTCACACTATGAACCGGTTGTATCTTGCCATGAATGGACACTATAAATATGTTCCATGGGTATGCTAGAAAAATAAGAACTTCAAGGTATTTTTATGCTGCAAGAATTCTTCTTGGAGAATCGTCTTTTCTCTTTGAATCATTCAAGCACTATAGCAAGGGTCATTCCACTCACCTCTTGAGAGGATTGGCATTATATTTCTTCACCATTGTTACTTTTCATTGCATGAAGAGAAGATCTCTCTATTAGGGAACTCAAGAGCCCTCCCAAGGAGGAAGAGGGGATTCATAAGTCCATGTCTTTCTCTACGGTGTTAGCCTATCAATACATTGATCTATTGGTAGCTATATGATTGTCATTTTTTGTTTTTCATGGTTCTAGTTATTGCAAGATTTTCTAAAATCTATTTCTTTTTGTTTTTAGTTTTATTTTGTTGTTTAATGTGTATTTGGTTATCTAATCAACTCACAAACCTTTGTCTTGTTTAGATGACTTAACTAGGCAAGTAATTGTTGTGTTTTTTCTCACCCATGTGGCAAAACCAACACAACACTCATCATTCGGGAATATTCCTAAAGATCTTCTTTGATTCGGCCTACATGTAATATCTTCTAGATTCCTTTGCATGAAATACAAAACTTTTTTGATGCGCAAGCATTCTTTCGTCCATCATGCATCAAGAAATATGTGCATGCAAAGTTGATGTTTTTGTGTAATTTTGATATGTGTGCATGTGCAACTTACCAAAAAACTTGGGTGCTAATATATGGAATCCATATTGATTCCCCCCAACTCTTACGACCCTTTATTTTGAGGGTTCTCTCAAATTGTCCTCAAACTTCTTCAATTAACCTTTCATATCAATCATATTTTGGATATGCCTAGCCATAGTTGTTGTCATTGCCATGGTGGTGGGTTTCCACATAGTGAATTTGGCTTGAACTAAAAGATCAATCCCATGTAGGAACCTTTTAGATTGTCGTTTATCATTTGCCATATAGGAACCAAAAAAAATTCTTTGAACCTGGAAAGTTCCAAATAATCTTCAACTATTGACCCTGAAGACCCAACAAGTTTCCAATCAACTTCATTTTTCCAGTTCTTTATCATGAAAGTCTAACATGGATATTTTCCTTTTAAAATAAAATAAAAGGAAAGAAAATGATATTAAAAAGAAGGATATTTCTTATGTCCATATTCTCATTTGGTATCCTTGTGTCTCAGATTCATCCAACATCTTATAGAATAAAAAATATATGTCAAATTCCCAAGATATCACCATTTTTCCTCCTCTATCCACAAATTTCCCCCTCCAATTTCGATATTTTGACTAATTATTATTACTATACTCTCACATTCCTTACTTTCCACACTTCACACATAGACATTTTTCTAATTTTCCACACTTAGCCATTTCCATACTCGGCCCATTTCCATTTTCATTTCCACACCGCTTTTTCATTTTCCATAACTCACATAACTCCATTCATTTTCATGATTTACCACATTTTATTTTACACCAAGTCTTTTATTTCAACTTCAACTTTTAATATAATTTATTATCCTAAGTTTATTTCTCATTATTTTTGGGCACACCTCCAATTGACATGTGGTAGTGAGGTGGACCTATCATATGTGGACAAGTGGCAGTGATGTGTAACTACCCTTGGGTGATACATGGATGGAAAAGGATGACTAAACAATGACTTGGCATGATGATTGGGTGATGATGTGGTGGTCAAAAGATACTTTCTGCACAAGATACGTGGAGTTCTATGGCTCTCTCTACCTCATATAAAAAACAATATTTAGATGAAATTTCCCTATAAATATTTCAAGAGAATCCTCCCACAATGCATATGGGATAAATAATTCGAATTTGGAAATCTAAGGCTCAAAATCCACAAAGACAGATCAACAGTGGTTGAGTCTCCATCTTTCGGTGCTCATAACATGTGTTCCCGATGTTCGCTTTGAAAAAATGAGAGCTCGTTGGAAAGGTAAATATATGAAGAACACATTGGAAGTGGTTTCAACGGATAAAATATCAATTATCGGTTCCTAAAAATTAAATTACATTTTGAACTATTTTCGGGCTTAAAAAGTAAATTATTTTCAAAAATTAATTTATTTAAAGAAATTATTGAGCTTCTAAAGTGGGTCCCAGATGATGGCATGAATACCCATGCTAAAATTTGATAAAGGTATTAATTAATTGCACCAAAAGGGAAAACCCTAACCAAAAATCAGTTTCAAGAAGATGAAGAAGATATTACAAAAGAGAAGAAGAAGCAGATTCAAAGGTTTGGCATTGGGGCAGTCTATTGTTAGAGAGTTTTCTATAGAGGTATTTTTGCTGGAAGCAAGTTCTGCCTTTCAAAATATTTATGAATCAATATTCTTGACTTTCTCTTTCATAATCCTTTCTTCTCAACTCTATCAATATGCTTCCATACATTCCTCATGACATTTCATGTCCATAGGAGCAGGATCCCTGCTTGTAAAATGTAGATGCAATTTATTTTGAGTTTATGTAATTGTCATTGAAATCTTGTTGAGGATGTTTCAACCCTCTTATTTCAAACATTTTAAATATTATTTCATTTGGGATATTACTATTAATTTATCCCACAAAGAACTATTTTTTGGCACAACTTTAATGATTTCTCAAACTTTGAGATTATTGAGTATGAGATTTTTAGAGTGTACTCATCATAATATTTTTCAATTTTAAATGCAATACTCATATAAATTTTTTTGATGATTTGTCCATTTTACCTTTATTTCATCTTAGAAATTCATAGATGATCCTAGGTTCACAACATTTTAAAAGGAAGGAAAAATATATGTTGAAAGCAAACTCTATACAAATCTCTTTTAGTTATATTTATTTACTTTTATTACATGAATAAGATGATGTGATTAATGAATAAATCTTCTAAATGAGAGCTTTGTTGAAAGATATTTTGGGGGTTTCTCTTTAGCACTCGCCCATTGCATTCATCTACAACCATATATACAAAGAATATTCCAATATATCAAGAGGGGATAACCACCTCTATAAAAATGAGGAGATTCTTTCTTGTTCCCCACAAGATTTTCTCTCAAATGTTGGTCATTTTCCCTTGACAGAAAAAATGATCAACAAGTCCACATGATGAACTAATGTGTAGAAATCTGCTTCATAAGCTTCTATTGATTAATTATTTTGTGTAATTTCAAGGAAGGAACCTACCTATTGGTGTTTGAATTCTTCTGACATGTACCGAGTTCTAAAGGATTCCTTAAACATCTCCTATATAAATTTCAAGGGAGTGACTTGCAACTTAGTCTCTTCATTTACCCACCACAATAGTGCCTCTCCTTTAAGGAGACTCGTTGTTATTTGTGACTTTTTTGTTGTAGAGTATGTCTTAAAAATGGGTACCCTCTTAACACCTATCACCTAAGCTTTGGCTCCCTCGCCTCCATATTGACCTGTGAACTTGGGAAATTTGGATTTTTGAGCCTCTTTCATAATATCTAAGGGTGATCTTATCTCCTAAACATTGGGTTAAAAGACTTTATCCTGTATTTTTTTCTGCTCCAACTCCCTCCCCTGAATTTGATCCATTTTTAGATTTTGATCTTCGCTGGAAACCCAATCTTTAAATGTGTTGTTCATTTCTCCTAGGGAATGTAGTATGGATTTCTCATTCGAGTTTCCAAGCTCGATGGAAACTTGATTGGGGTTTCAACCTCAAGGGATAATTTTGGTTTCCTTCTATGCTTAGGGTCCATGGTTAGTCCTGAAAGTTATAGATAATATTCTTTTTAGTCCCATGTTTTAGTTTCATCGATAAAATTTTCTATTATGAATAAGACAAATAACAAGAGCTAATATTTATTTTCTCAATAATAATGTTTCCCTTAGTCTCAAATTGGGTATGTGCTTATGCAACTTGACTTTTATATGTTCTTACTATATCATATGGCTCAGAAGAACCAGACCTATGTTATAAGTTTGGGGTTTCTATAGTAAAAATATTAGGTATAAAATATCAATAACCAACCATGGATGTGCATATGCATAGTATAATTCATTTTCTACCACTAATATGAAAATAGAGAAGAGGGGTGAATAAGAAGAGAAGACACATCCTAAGGAGGTCCAGGGGATAAGTTCCAAATCTCCCTTCCTCCTATGTCACTAATTCTAATGCACTCCACCTAGGTTTTTCATACTTTCCCATGTTGACGCAGGCCTATACTGGGTCACCTATTTTTCACCTAGAGTAGTCGTGAGGATGTCCTCAAAGCCTATGATATCTCATTGAATTGCGCTCGAATGAAAAGTAGTCTATTTATTGGAAAGATTTGTTTAATATTTTATAATTGTAAACCAGACTTTTGTCTTCTTATAACTACCATTAATCAGATCCAGAAATATATTGTCTCCCTAGGATGGCTCCACAAATTGTCTAGGAGACCAGGGGCACGTGGTCTTGCACTCTAGACAATACGATGTGATATCCTTATGGATGTTGTTTCCCATGTCACTGATAGTGCATGTAGATGATAAAATAAACTATAAAAATCCTAAAATAGAGATCCATAGTGCATAGTTAACTTGCTAAATGAATTTTACCCTTTTTACCAAATAGATAATAGACAACCTCTTCACTAGTAACTCATTATAACACATTAAAAAAAACATTAAATATCTTTCAAAGTAAACCTGAAACACAATCATATAAGTTCCTTGAAAAATATTTGTTTATGACCATTGCTATTTTTATTTTAGAATTTTGTTACCATCAAATTTACCAAGATAAGATATATATATATATATATATATATATAT
>JASDQU010109232.1:322460-353232 GCA_032191745.1 Picea mariana
CAACGGGGCCCGTTCTCACTTGTGGTTCTCTACCCCTATTGAGATTTGTTCCTATTGGCCATTTACTGACCCTGTAGGGATTCATCCCCATTGGTCGGTCACTAGCCCTGTTGGAGTTCAGCGGTTGCAGAGTTGAACATTTAGACATTACTGTAGCATTGAGGCACGAAATACAAATAGGCACTGCGTTTAAATTGAACCGTGAGCATGACCCACGATCACATGGGAACGGAGAAGGAGAGAGAAAGAGCAATCTTACACTAGGCCTCCATGGATAATTAGGGGTTCTGGTCCGACAAAAGACCAGAAAAATCTGATTTAGGTAGTGGGTATGTGACAGATGTCGTCTCTCCCCTATGTATTTTCACTACTCTCTCCCTCTTCCATACTTTCCACTATGTATTTTCACTACTCTCGCCCTCTTCCATACTTTCCACCTAGAGTCCACTCTCACCTCCCTATCATTTAACTCTGTCTTTCTTCATTTCTCTATGGAACTTGGATAAGCATGCCATTGGGACTATCATCCTAGTCACAAGTCTCAACATGACCCTTCTAGCTCATGTAATTGAAGCCTAGAACCTATCAACACAAGGAGTAGGAATCTTGTGCCTCAACCAATGAGTTCTTGGAACAAACCCCTCTTCATGTAAGAGATAAAATTGAGAATGTTAAGAATGTCATCCTGATAGAAAGGGGAAATATCCATGACTAGGAAACATATGTAGAATTGAGACTCTGGATACCTAACCCAGGAAACTACAGAGCCCAAGATACCAAGTATTGGAAAATAGTTAATCTATATTAGCACATCAAGACACACGTCGAGAAGATATTGTAGGACTAGGATGAGGTGCATGGGGAATTTGTTGGATGGAGTAATACTCCAACTCAAAGATATCATCTCAAGGCTTCCTCCTCAATTCCATGAGGATGTTGATCAACCTCATGGAATTCCCCAACCTATTACTAATGGGCAATCTTTAAGGCTAGGTGACACACCTCCAAACTAAATTTATGTATGGTCAAATTTTTTCTTATCCTATACCTATCTTTTGGGCATTTATACTATCACTATATCAGGAATATTAGAAATCTAGATTGGATTAACAATATCAATAGTATAGTTAGAATTCAGAATCTTGATCAAACTGTTAGGGACCTAACCTCCCTAACCCCTCACCTAGGTAGAATAATTTATTATCATGTAATAAAGGCCAATATTAAGAAGGCCTAGAAATAAAGAAGAATAAGTCAAATTTAAGAAGACCTAATACAAGCTTCCGCTTCTAGAAGGATTTTCCTCTAGATTGTTATTTTTGATATAAAGATTTAGTATAAATAGGAGTAGAGGGTATGAGAAGTTTTGTCTTGGATATTATTGTAATAGAGCTCTACTCTGTTGGAGGTTTCCCCCTCGAAGAGGCAAGTGAACATTGATATCATTAGTCAAGGTTCTCTTTATGGTGTTACTATGGTATTATTATGGTATTATTATGCTTATATCATTGTTGTTCTGTCATTTCTAGCTAAAATATTTATGTTCTGCATACTATTTTAAATCTGGAATACTACAAGTGGTATTAAAGCACTTCCCTTGGGAGAAAATTATGGGCTAATTTTTTTCAGGGTAGAGATGAATTATGACGTATTAAATGTACATAGATCTATCATTATGCGCATAAAATCAAGGTCGGGGATTCTTCAAATATATGTCGTTATGTGCATAAAATCGTAGTCAAGGAGTCATACACATAGGAAATACAAGTGGTACTTAATTGCATGTATTTTGGCCACCCTTGTAACCCTTGTTGGTACCCCTTCGATTGGTAGCGCATCAGACAACACTTGTATACATATCATCCTAGATATCCTGAAGCCCTCCATAGATAAACTGATTGGCCACCTGAATTTTATAGTTCCATCGAGAATGTCACTTAGGAAGATAATCTCTAGTACCTTGGTAGTCGGGTAGTACGGCTAAGTGAACAGTTTAGCTTCCTTAGTTGGTGCCTTCAGATATTGGGTTGAGTACTACTGTTGGACCCCACATGTATATTAGAGATCTATAGCACAGGGAAAACCATTGTATGTAGACACCCTCCATACCCTAACCCTTGGGACGTTGCATACCTAACCCTTGCAACATAAACAAAAAATAGAACATAAAATATCTATTTCCGCACAATTGTGTCTCATGCATTTGGGTTGCGAAATTACTACACATTTGTTCCTATTAATAATTTGGGCATTTCAACATTGCAATATTCTTCACATCAGAGTATAACTCAGCATGAGTATAAAAAAAAATAAAAAAATATGGACATTGTTGGCACCATTAATTGAACCCTATCCCATTGGATTTCTCTCTTCTCCCTTATCAGAGTCATAAATATCTATTTTTCAGCAAAAAAATATTTTTGTGGACCCAACCCCCTTCCAACACCCTTATTTGGGCCTTACCCCATTGGATTCCCCTCATCTTCCTGATCATCATGATACACTTCACCTATAACCCATTTTTTCTGTGGTCCCACCCATCCCTTTTCGTTTTCCCTCTTCATCATGGCCCACACCTGTATCCAAGACTTAGAGGATCGCTTCAATACCTTGTCCTCTAATTTTGCAGAGACCCAACAAGAAGTGAGGAAGCTTGGTGTCAATTTTTCCACCATCAATAAAACAATTCATTTCCCCATCGATGCCAAAATGGAAACCATAAAATAGGACCTCGCTACCCGGCTTGTATCCTTCACTACCCTTCTTACATCCTTTACTACAATGATCTGTTCCAAGCTTAATATCGATACAGATTTTGTCTCCTCTCACCCACGTTTTCACTTTGAATTTGAAACTTCGCTGAATTCCCATACTTTTCAGCACCATCACTTTCAACATGACCTACACCTTTGGCATGTGGATGTGACCAAATTTGATGGCTCAGATCCCAGTCCTTGGGTAACTCAAATGGAACATTATTCCTCTTTCTATGTCATTAACGATGAGTTGGCCAAACTATTGTATGGTATTCTCCATCTATATCAAGAACGTTGGAAATCGTGGCAATGGATTAAAAATGCTCGCCAAGGGCATGTGGCTTGGACACAATTTGTGGCAGAGATTTATGAACGCTTTGACACTAACACCAAACATTTAGGTCATTTGAAAAAGTTGAAACAATTTGGCATAGTGGAAGACTTTGTACCCACTTTTGAGAGATTGGATTTTCGTACAGAGGGTATGTCTGATGATTTTTTCTGAGAATGTTTAATTAGTGACCTCAAGGATGATATTTTTTCCCATGTCCTCATGGATCGACGTTATAGTTTGGTGTAAGCTACTAAACGATATATGGAAGAACAACAGGTTGTCCCTTCTCATACCAAAAAACCCTCATTTATTCCTCACACTAAAATAGTCACTCCCACTCTTCCTTCTACTCCACTAAAGATCTAGAAATTAACCAGGGAAGAAATGGTTGAATGAGAACTGAAAGGCCTTTGTTATAATTTTGATGAAAAATACTTTCCTAGGCACAAGTGTAAGGAACATAAGATTTTTATAGCCATATTTGAGGATGATTCAGAATACGATGTCGAGGCCCCCCTATGGCCAAGTCACCTGAACCCACTAGCATGAACCCACCCTCTGACTATCCCGAAGTTGAACTAGTCATTTCCTTGAATGCTCTCATTGGGTTCTCTACTCCTCAAACCCTCAAGCTAATTGTGTACATTAAGCATCGTAAGGTCATCTCCTTGTTGACAGTGGAAGGACCCATAATTTTATTCATCACCACATTTCCCAAGAATCTAATTTCTATATTTGTGCCATCAATAATTTTCAAATCATGATTTCCAATGGCAAGTCCATGAAATGTGGGGGGTGTTGTGAAAATGTGTGTCTCTGAATTGGCTAGTACCACATGAAATATCATATGTTTTTTATCGACATAGGTGGTTCTACCATTGTGTTGGGTGAAAAATGGCTAAGGAATCTGGGTCCCATTCTCACGAATTTTAAGTAATTAACCATGCAATTCAACCAGGAGGACAACAATATAATTTCCAAGGCATCACCATCAGTTCCCTAGAGATCATCAGTTCCTGTCGCATGGAAAATATCCTCAAAAAAGGTCATTTTGGCATTATTGCACAACTCCATGCAATTCAAGCCACTGAGACACACTCTATGCCGCAGGACTTGCAATCCATCCTTTCCAAAAATCAAGTTGTTTTTTCCACTCTAAGGGACTTCCTCCTTCCTGTGGTTTTCATGATCATCCCATTACCCTTGTCCCTGATAGCCTCCCTCCCAATATTAGTCCCTATCATCATCCCTTTTCCCATAAAAATGAAATTGAGAAAAATTTTCAAGAATTTCTCACTGTAGGTGTTATCCATCCTAGTACGAGTCCCCACTCTTCTCCTGTGGTCATGGTCCTTAATAAATAATAATCTTGGTGCATGTGTCCTGCCTTCCACGCCCTCAACAAACTCACCAACAAAGAAAAATTTCACATTCTTGTCATTGATGAACTCTAGGATGAATTGAGTGGTGCCCAGTTCTTTACTAAACTTGATCTTCGTTCTAGCTACCACCATATATGTATGAATGAGGAAGACATTACTAAGACTACATTTTGAAATCATGAGGGCCACTAAGAGTTTTTGGTCATGTCGTTTGGCTTGTGTAATTCTCCCTCCACTCTGCAAAGCCTCATGAATCATGTCTTTCATCCTTTTCTCTATTATTTTATATTAGTTTTATTTGATGATATCCTCATCTATAGTAAAACCTAGACAACCCATATTTCTCATGTGGATCTAGTTCTACATTACTCTCTCAGCATAGAATTTTCCTCAAACAATCTAAATTTTCTTTTGGAGCCTCAAAATTCGAGTACTTGGGTCATATTGTTGGCAAGGCAGGTCTCAGAGTGGATCCTAAAAACAATGAAGCTATGCAGGATTGGCCTTGCCCAAAGAATCTCAAAATATTGCATGGATTTATGGGTTTAACAGGCTATTATCTCAAGTATGTTGATAATTATGGAAAAATTGTGGCACCTCTCACTGCTCTCCTTGAAAATAATTCATTCACTTGGACTCTTGTAGTTGATTGAAAGCCTTTCAAACTTGAAGGAAACCATGTACACCACTCCAGTCCTGGCCTTTCTTGATTTCACAAATACCTTTGTCCTAGAAGGTGATGCTTCTGGGAGAGGAATTGGATCATTCCTTATGCAAGATGGTCATCCTTTGGCCTTTAACATCAAACAACTATAAGAACGACATTTTGGAAAATAAATCTATGCAAAGGAAATGCTGCATATTCTGCATGAAGTGGATCTTTGGAACCACTATATATTGGGGAAGCACTTCCAAATTAAGATAGATCATCAGAGCCTCATGTGTTTTATGGAACAACTCCCTTCCTACCAAGAGCAACAAAAATGGGCAACTAAGCTCTTTGGATATGATTATGACATCATTTACAAGAAAGGAAAGGACAATGTGGTTGCTCATGCACTTTTAAGAAAATATGAAGATTAAGGGTCCCTTTTTTCCCTCTCCTTCATTATACTAGATTAGCTCCAAGTTGTTCACCATGAATGGCTACAAGATCCGAAAATTTCTCATCTAATACAACAATTACAAGCCAATTCTCCAGATTTTATAGGGTACTCTTGGCACAATAATGAGCTCCGCTAAAAAGGTCATTTATATTTAAGTAAATAGCCACAACTTAAATCCATAGTACTTTCTGAGCTTCATGCTACACCCACAATTGTGCACTTAGGGTTTACGAACACCTATGACCAGGTCAAGCGTTATTTTTTCTAGGATGGTATGAAATGGGATTTTCACAATTTTAATGAAGAATGTGATACTTTTCAACGTAACAAGGGAGAAACTGTCAAAGCACTTGGCACACTACAACCTCTTCTGATTCCACTTGATATTTGGAGGGATATATCTATATAGTTTATTGTGGGCTTATCTAAATCAGGAAATAAATCAGTCATCACGGTGGTCATTTATCATCTTTCCAAGTATGCTCATTTCTGTTCTCTTCAACACCCATTTACCACCTCCAATGTGGMTAAAATTTTTACGTATTATGTAACRTCCCCGRGYCGTTATCCCACTGGCCGGGCAAATGCTACTGTGAGGAACAACATCATTCTCATACTTAATTAATAACATGCATTTAATTCATATTAAGCACATTTAACTTGGAGTAAGCACAAGATTACTGCTAACATAAATAATCCCTGGCATTAACAATAATTCATATGCACAATAGAATACATGATACAAATAAGCATCATAGACATGCATATGCTTATAAATTAAGTACAAAATTAACACTTATCTTTTATTATTGGCGTAATTCCACCAACCATGTCCAGGCCTTCCACAAACCTCCCAACCTTAGACCACGCTGCTCATCATTCTCAGTAGTGGGTCACCCCCGAGCTAGGACTAAACTCCATCCAAGGCAAGGAATCCTAGTCTAGGCTGAGGTTATAGGAAAAACTACACAAGATAACCGGAAGGATTCTTCCCAGGATGCCTTCTTACGCCCACTACTCATGGACTCTCATTCCCCACATGTATGTTCTGCCTGGGAGTATACACCTTCACAAAAACAATCCATCAGTGCTTCACCTCCCTCTTTAGGTCTCAGTAATAGGCCGGATCAGGAAGTCTTAGAGCTTCATAGCTGGTGTTGGAATTTCCCTGGAAGAATACCACTTCCTAGCAGACTCCTTCACCTGGAAATAGCTTTTCATAGGCCCGACAGACTTCCTCTTCAACCGCAACCACCTCCCTCATGTGGAGAGAGTGTTCCACACAGTCCAGACATCCTATTTCCTTCAACTTGATTTCCAACATAGTCGAGAAACCATGAGGCTCCACACGAACATACAATGGTCCGAAAGCCACATGCAGCCAAGCACCGCGTGACCACAAAAATCCATTGGAAACACAGACACGGGCTTCCCAAAACTGGTGACAGACAGATGCTACAGTATAACAAGGCTCAACAATTATGGGACATTAAGTTTTTCCCAACAAACGATACATGATAGACTCACGGCTCAAGTTTCATGGATGCATGATGGTGTACAAATATACTACATAGAGACTTAACAGTTTAGGTAAGGATTCCCTAGAACAAACACCGAAATAGAGGTCGATCTTGCACACCCGCGAGTTCAGATGGAGGATGGAGAGTGGGAGGTCAAACAAAAACTCGACGGTTTTGACCAAGGGTGTACCAAATCCTCCAGAAATCAACACAGGTCTTTTTTGGTTTTCCAGAGTTGTGTGAGGATATTCTTGCAGAGGTCATCCGATATTTCCGATTGAGACAGTCCATGGTAGAATGGAGGAGGCACCCCCATCATGGCTCAATTCAACAGTTTTAACTACATGATCTTGGGTTGACACTTGTCACTCATGAAGCTCATTCCTTCCCATTTGGAATTCACTCATCCTTCCAAAGAACTTAGGATAAAACATCACATTTCACATGGCTTTTGGAATAATATTAAAATATTATTCCCAAGGACTTAAGCCCCTAGGCTCAACACTTAGCCTCTCTTTCCAACCTTCCAGCCCCCAATCCCTTATCCATTCTGTGGAAGCTTAGTGACCCATCACTCATTCATCATGGTCAGTCTGCATGCAGTGGTGTTTATATTTTTATTAATGTTCTGCATGATTACATATACAAAAGTAGGCTCCCGGCCTTAACACTCAGGCTCTTTGACCTAATAACACATAAGCCCACCAACTTATATAAACTTGGCTCACCAGCCTATAAAATATAATTACAATTCATAATGCAAGATTATACTTCATAGACATGATTTACAACATGGCTCGGCCTTGGGGACATTACAATCCCCTCCCCTTATTTTTTCACTGTCCTCAGTGCAACTTTACACTTCATCTGCAAGATTTTCAGAATTTTCAAAAAGATGTAGGTACTCTACCCGCATAACATCTTCATGCTCACATGTCGCATCCTCAGGACTGTACCAGGTTCACTAGACCTTTACAAGCCCTACATCTCGATTCCAGAGCTGTTTGATTTTCCTATCCAATATGCGCATAGGATGCACTTGCAGGACACCTTCTTGTTCCACCTGAATCACATTCCAATCGATAACATGATTAGCATCCGGTATATATGTCTTAAGCAATGAAACATGAAACACATTATGTATAGTCATAGATGTAGGTAATGAAAGCATATATGCAACTGACCCAATGCTTTCCAAGATTTCAAATGGCCCACAAAATCTGGTTGCCAACTTGGCACAGCTTCCCATCTTCAAGAAACTCTTGTTAGCTTTCACTTTCAGGAAAACATGATCACCCACTTTGAAATATTTGTGGGTTCTGTTCTTATCAACATAACTTTTCTACCTGTCCTGGGCAACTTTCAAATTCTGCTTGATTTTTATCATTTGGTCCTCCATCTCCTTGAGAAACTCTAGCCCAACTACTGCTCTATCAGTTGGATTATCCCAACTCATTGGAGTATTGCACTTTCTTCCATAAAGTGCTTCAAATGGGCTCATCTTCATCAATGCATGATACCCATTGTTGTAGGCGAATTCTACCAAGTGCAGGTAGTCTTCCCATATTGATGGTTTTCCCATCACATACATTCTCAGTATGTCTTCTATTACTCTGTTCACCCTCTCTATCTATCCATCAGACGCAGAATGATAAGCTGTATTAAAGTTCAAATTCATTCTGAATCCTTTGAGCAATCCTTTCTAGAAATTCGAGGTGAATTTCGGGTCTCTGTCAGACACAATCATTTTAGGAATTTTGTGCAATCGTGCCACTTCCTTTATGAAAATATTAGCAACATCTACTGCCTTGTGAGTATTTTTCAGTGGAATAAAATGGGTAGCTTTTGTAAACTTGTGCCTATGCTCAGCTTTAACTTTCTATCACCCTATACATCTGGCGATGTATTCAATGATCTCTCTCTTCATACCTGACCAAAAGTAATGGCTCTTGATCATTGCTACTATTTTTTGATATCCAGGGTGCCCTGCATAAGGCACATTATGCATCTCCTACAAAATCATCTCTTTCAAGCACTGGACATTGGGTACAAAATTTTTGTTTTTGTACAAAAGTATTCCATCTGTTTCCAATTTATAAATTTCTATCTTCCGTGGCATCTTACCCTCCTGTAGCTTGGCTGCCAATTCTCTATACTGCATATCTACATTTGCAGCCTCCAGAATTTTTCTTTTAATATCAGTCTAATACATGCTAATGGTTGTAGCATATAATTCATGCACCCTCCTATTGAGTGCATCAGCCACTTTATTTTCCTTTCCGTTGATATGCTTGATCTCAAAGTCGTACTCACACAGAAATTCCAGCCACCTACTTTGTCTAGAATTTAAGGTTGGTTGATCAAACAAATATTTCAGATGGTTGTGGTCTGTTCTCATCCAAATCTCTTTCCTATGAGGTAATGTCTCCATTTCCTCGGAGCATGAACGATTGCTGCCAACTCCAAATTATGAGTGGCATAATTCTTTTCATGCTCTTTCAGCTTCCTGGACTCATAATAGATTACAAATCCATTATGATCGAGAAATCCTCCTAACCCTTCTTTACATGCATCTGTGCACACCATGAAATCCACATTTGGATCTGCAATCCTCAATATTGGAGCGCTGGTTAACAACTGCTTCAATCGCTGGAAACTTTTCTCACACTCTTCAATCCATTGAAACTTTTTCTCCTTCCTTTGCAAGGAAGTGATAGGGTGAGCTATCTTTGAGAAACCTGCAATAAACCTTCTGTAATAGCCCACTAGACCCATAAAGGATCTAACTTCCATCACATTCCTTAGCGTTGACCATTCTCTGATGGTCTCAACCTTCTCAAGATCCACGGCGATCCCTTCTTCTGAAATAATCTGCCCCAATTAATGGATCTACCTTTGATAAAATGAGCATTTGTTGAACTTGGCATACAGTTGGTGTTCTCTCAACACTTGTAGCACCATCCTCAAGTGTTGTTCATTCTCTTCCTATGACTTGGAATACACCAAAATGTCATCCAGGAAGACTATGACAAACTTGTCTAGATAGTCCCTGAATACACCATTCATCAAGCACATAAAAACAACAGGTGTGTTCGACAATCCAAACGGCACCACTGTGAACTTGTAATGCCCATACCTTATTCTAAAGGTGGTCTTGTTGATGTCTTCATATTTTATTCTTACCTGGTGATATCTCGATCTGAGATCTATCTTCAAAAATATTTTCACACCCTTCAATTGATCGAAAAGATCGTCAATCCTCGGTAGAGGATACTTGTTCTTCATAGTTACTTTGTTAAATTGTCTGAAATCAATGCGCAAGCTCAATGTCCCATCCTTCTTCTTCACGAACAGGACCAAGGCACCCCAAGGTGACATGATTGGGTGAATGCACCCCTTCTTTAGAATCTCTTCAAGCTACAATTGCAACTCTTTCAGCTCTGGCGTACTCATTCTATAAGGAGCTTTCGACACTGGAGCTGCTCCAAGCATCAAATTTATAGAGAAATCGATATCTCTCTTCGAAGATAGTCTGGGTACCTCCTAAAATATGTCTTCAAACTCTATTAGTACTGCATGGTCTCCAATCTTTGAGACTTCATCTCTGGATGCTTCCTCCACATGAGATGCAAACAATTGACAGCCTTTTCTGTAGCACTTCTTCAGCTGCATTACTGAGATTTCTCTAATAGTAACATCTCTAGGAATTCCTTGGACTCTTTTCCAATTCCCCTCCTCATCCAGGCATGTAAATTCCTTGTTACAAAAATCCAAGAGGGCATGATGTTGGTCCAACCAGTCCATCCCAATTAAACAGTCAAAGGATCCTAAAGGTAGAATATTCAATTCAGCCTTCGTGCTCAATCCCTTCATGTCCACCGGACAGGACTTAACCAACTCAATGAATTTCCTCTTGGTTCATGTAGTGAACTACACTAACCAAGACTTTTCATGTTTTCTTCTTGATAAATGAAAACTTTCCACCACTCTAGGGTCTACATAACTATGGCTAGCCCCTGAATCAATTAAAATAATAAATGGTTGGTTGTTAATCATACCTTCCACTTCAATCATGTGCGACTGAAATTCAACTTGCTTGTTGTTCAGGGCCGCATAGATCCTTGGCATTCTACTGCCCATGTCCTCCACTGTTTCAGCTTGTTGAACATTATGGACAACTCTTTCTTTGCCATTTTTATGGGGACAATCACTATACTTGTGGTTCTCTTTATAGCCCCAACACTTAATGGGTGTTTGTCTCGGCCTTTTTTCTCCCACTTCATCCATTCTCAGCTCTCTAAACGATGGATGTCCTTGAGGACTATTTCTGAAAAAGGGAGGTTTGTTTCCCTTCTGCCTCTGTTCTTTCTTAAACTTCTTTTGTACAACCCAAGCCTTGCGAAAGGTAGGATTTTCTCTTTGCTATTCATATAAGCATTTCTCTCTTCTTATTGTTTCTCCCATAGTCTTAGGATCATCATACTAAATCTTGTCACCAATGGGAGGTGGAAGTCTACTGAGATACCTCTGAATCTTGACAACCTCATCTTTGATGAATGGAACATACTTCAGTAATTCGTTCGTATTCATCAATGGTCATGCTGCCCATCTTGAGTTCGAATAACTCCTTCATCTTTCTGTCATAGTGTCTTTTAGTTAGGTATTTCCTCTCGAAATACCTCTTGAATTCCTTCCATGTGATATCTTTCTCTCTAACGTGTTGCACCTGCACAAGCTGATCCCACCACATGGATTCTTTTCCTTTTAGTTTATACATCACAATTCGCCCTTCTGCATGAGAGGAATAATTCTGTAGTTGGAAATATTTCCTCATTCCAAGCAACCATGTTTCATCATCTTCCTCCTTCTTATGTTCTCCATCAAACGTAGGAGGCTCAATCTTATTCATCTCCCCTTTCAATTCATCCATCCCATATCTCCTGTGCTTTCTAGTAGGAGATGGGCTTGAACTACTATGTGGTTCCCTATTGGAATGCTTTGGGGAGTGACGATGATGTCTGTTGATACTCCTTGATATTCTTTTCCTCTCAGGGGTCCTGCGACTCTCTGTCTTGCTTGAGTCACTCTCCTTTTCCAATTTATTTTCTATTCTTTCCAGACTCTTCAACATCCTTAAGTTGAATTGACCCTGCCTATCCCTGACTTTCATGATCTTTTGGCTATCAGCTCGACAAGCTTGGGCATCTTTATGAAACTTTCAATGATTTTCATCATATGTCCTTCCTTATCCATCTCTTTTCCTTGTTGATTAGAGTTTGACACTTCGACTCCCAAGTTGACATTCCTTCCTTCTCTTTCGGTCTCTGAATTGGAGGCAATCAACACCTATTCCATTTCTATACTCAACGTCGATTCATAGTTGTCCTAACACTCATTGAACTCTGCAGACACAACGTCCAGTCAACCGAAGTGTGTCAGGCCTTAAACCCTTAATAACACTACAACATTCATAAACCAACATGAATAAGAAAATGTTTTGATTCCATGAATTTTCTGAGCTATGCTTGGCTCTACAATTTTCGACGATAGCCCCCGTTTTCTTAGTCCCCAACCCATGTGTTTATGGGCCATGATAAAATGCTAAACGACTAGGTTCTACAAGGCTCTCCAAATGAAACTTCAGGTTTTGGAATTTTGAGCTTCGGTGTTTCAGGTTTTGGGGTTTTAGTCCCGGAGGTTCTTGCACTCGCTTCCCTTTCCAACTCCCAACTTCCAAAAATTTGATTTCCTTGCCCTCCAATCCCACATCATAGCTGCTTCCCACCAAGGTAGTGACACATAGTGTTATTAAGAAGGTCCACCTCACTCGCAGCGATGTAAGGGGGCCCCACTACTTTTACTTTTCGTTTTGGAGTTTTGGGCATTAGGAGTTTATGCATCTACACATCTTGAACTTTCGTTTGCCAAAATTCTGAAATTACAGTCTATTCATCTACTTGATCCAATGATCAATTTCCTCTCATATGATCTACGGTGTAGATCATTTTGGGATTTTGGGGTTTTGGGTTTTCAGTAACCAGGAGTTCACGATGCAGGGGCTCCAATTCTCTTGTCACTTCAATCCCCAAATTTCTATATGGAAATTCATGTATGAGATCAATGACTATGAGCTTCCTCTGATATGATGATCTAGATCTCTCCTTCTCTTACACCTATCAAAGATCTTCAGCCCAAACTTCCTCTCTAGTTGCCTGGATCCAACGGCTCATGACATTTTGACACTTCTTCCTAGAAGCGCTCCACCACCCGATTCTACCCTTGTTAATCTCTTTTGCGATTCAAGACTTGGAGTGACCAATAATTTGTCCTGCACTCAAAGTTCACAATCCCTAAATTCATGAAATGATCCAACATTTCTGGTGTCGAGTTCTCTCTCTCCCTATGGCCATATACCACACCAACTGCAGTTTTATAATACTGCTACACTTCATGAGCTTTGTAACATGGTCAAGTAGCCTGTTCACACTCAGAAACATTCTGAGGTCTGAAATTAGTCCTCCAGACACAATTTCTTCTCAAAACCTCGGTCCAAAGACCACTTATCCAACCCATCCAGGCTCAACATTTAAACTAGGCTCTGATACCAAACTGTAACATCCCTGGGCCATCATCCCACTGGCCAGACAAATTCTATTGTGCGAAACAACATCATTCTCATACTTAATTAATAACATGCATTTAAGTCATATTAAACACATTTAACTCAGAGTAAGCACAAGATTACTGCTAACATAAATAATCCTTGGCATTAACAATAATTCATATACACAACATAATACATCATACAAATAAGCATCACAGACATGCATATGCTTATAAATTAAGTACAAAATTAAAACTTATCTTTTATTATTGGCGTAATTCCACCAACCACATGTAGGCATTCTATGAACCTCCTAGCCTTAGACCACGCTGCTCATCACTCTAAATAGTGGGTCACCCCTGAGATGGGACTAAGCTCCACCCAAGGAAAGGAATCCTAGTCTAAGCTGAGGTTACAGGAAAAACTCCACAGGATAACCAGAAGGATTCTTCTCAGGATGCCTTCTTACACCCACTACTCACGGACTCTCATTCCCCACATGCCTATTCCACCCGAGAGTGTACACCTTCACAAGCACAGTGAATAAGTGCTTCACCTCCCTCTCTGGGTCTCAGCAACAGTCCAGATTAGGAATTCTTAGAGCTCCGTAGCTAGTGCTGGACTCTCCCTGGAAGAATACCACTTCCCAGCAGACTCCTTCACTTGGAAATAGCTTCACACAGTCTTGACAGACTGCCTCTTCAACTGCAACCACCTCCCTCACCTAGAGAGAGTGTTACACACATGCCAGACAACCTATTTCCTTCAACTCGATTTCCAACACAATCGGGCAACCACGATGCTCCACACGAACATACAATGGTCAGCAAGCCACACGCGGTCAAGCACTACATGACCACAACAGTCCACTAGAAACACAAACACGGGCTTCCCAAAACTGGTGACAGATAGATACTACAACATAACAAGGCTCAGCAATTACGGGACATTCCGTTTTCCCCAACCAACGATATAGGGAAAACTCACGACTTAGGTTTCGAGGATGCGCGAGGGTGTATAGAGATCCCATGAAGAGACTTAACAGTTTAGGTAAGGATTCCCTAGAACAAACACCAAAACAGAGGTCAATCCTGCACACCCGCGAGTTCAGATGGAGGATGGAGAATGGGAGGTCGAACACAGATTTGACGGTTTTGACCGAGGGTGTACCGGCTCCTCCAGAAATCAATACAGGCCTTTTTTGGTTTTCCAGAGTTGTGTTAGGGTATTCTTGCAGAGGTCATCCAGGATTTCTGTTTCAGACAGTCCACATCAAAATGGAGGAGGCACCCCCACCATGGCTCAACTCAACATTTTTAACTGGATGTGCTTGGGTTGATACTTGTCACCCATAAAGCTCGTTCCTTCCCATTTGGAAGTCACTCATCCTTCCAAAGGAATTAGGATAAAACATCACATTTCACATGGCTTTTGGAATAATATTAAAATATTATTCCCAAGGACTTAAGCCCCTAGGCTTAGCCCCTAGGCTCAACACTTATCCTCTCTTTCCAACCTTCCAGCCCCCAATCCCTTACCCATTATGTGGAAGCTTAGTCCCCCATCACTCATTCTTCGTGGTTGATCTGCACACAGTGGTGTTTATATTTTTATTAATGTTCTCCATGATTACATATACAAAAGCAGGCTCCCGACATTAACACTTAGGCTCTCCGGCCTAATAACACATAAGCCCACCAGCTTATATAAACTTGGATGACCAACCTATAAAACATAATTACAATTCATAATGCAATCTTTATACTTCATAGACATGATTTACAACAGGTCTCGGCCTTGGGGACATTACATATTAGGTCTTCAAGCTTCATGGCATGCCTCATCCTATTATTTATGATCGATACCCCACTTTCACCAAAAAAATTTGGCAAGATATCTTCAGGCTACATGGCACCCAATTACATCTCAGCACAACTTATCATACCCAGACTGATGGCCAAACTGAAGTCGTCAACAAGTGTTTGGAAACATATTTTAGGTGTTTTGCATCGAAAAATAAAAATTAGTGCGCTCAATGGTTACCACTATTTGAATGGTGGTACAAGACTTTTTACCATACAACTACCCGCATGACTCCTTTTGAAGCAATATATGACAAAATCCACCTTCAGTTCTCTCATACCTTCTAGGTGTCTCAAAGTTCAAATTGGTTGACTAAACTCTTACAGTTCAAGAGGCTATTATTCGTACCCTCAAAGATAATTTGTTCATGGCCTAGAATCGCATGAAGGAACAGGAAGATCAAGGTCATTCATAATGTCAATTTTCTAAAGGAGACAAGGTGTTTCTTCGAATGCACCGTTATAAGAAAAATTCCCTCAAGGATGACCATTGTCAGAAACTAGAACCCAAATTTTATGGTCCTTACACAATTTTAAAGCATGTGGGATAGGTTTCCTATCAATTAGCTTTGCCAATTCATTCTAAGCTCCATCTTGTTTTTCATGTCTCCTACTTAAAGAAGGTGATTGGAACTAATTTCCAAACTCAAACCAGCCTTCCCAAGATGGATGAAGAAGGATTCATCTGGTTGCAGCCTTAAGCAGCTTTGGACCAGCATGAGCATCATCTACATCAGTGCACCATGAAGGAATTGTTATTCCAGTGGAAAGATACAACTCTAGCAGATGCCACTTGGGAACCAGCTACCATTCTACAACAATTTCCTCATCTCAAGCCTTAAGGACAAGGTTGCTTTTAAGGGGGAGGAAATGTTAGGGAACTAACCTACCTAACCCATCACGTAGGTAGAATAATATATTTCCATGTAGTAAAGGCCAATATTAATAAGGCCTAGAAATAAGGAAGAATAAGTCAAATGTAAGAATACCTAATAGAAGCTTTCACTTCTATAAGGATCTTCCTCTAGATTGTTCTTTTGGATAGACAGATTTAGTATAAATAGGAGCAGATGGTTTGATAAGTTTTTCTTGGATATTATTCTAATAGATCTCTTCTTTGTTGCAGGTTTCCCCCTCAAAGATGCAAGTGAACATTTCTATCATTAATCAAGTCGATCTTTCTGGTGTTATTATGGTATGATTCTGGTATAGTTTTGGTTATATCATTGTTTTTTTTCTATTTCCAACTAAAATATTTATGTTCTACATACTATTTTATGTCTCGAATACTACAAAAACTCTATATAAAAATTACTTATACCACTCCTGTTTGTCTAGTTTCCCCAATGGTGGGCCAGTAGATAAGTGGTTTTTTTACAATTTGTCTTTACTGTGATCAATAGAAATGTAAATGTTTACTGGAAAAAAAAGCAATAAACACACCCATTATTGTATAGTAGAATAATTTTCTTCCAAATTCATTGATCTATATTGGATCAAGATTTAAATGAAAAAACACAATAATGTAGAGCTAACCTAAGGATGATATTCAAATTATAGTACTATAGGGAAATATACATTATATCAACGAATCAAGTAGCGACAAGAACAATGCAACATACATAACAATCTAAAAATGGTTAGAATGGTGGTATTTTATCTCTGGGAATAGATGTAATAGATAGAATCATTCACCAAATCCCCCTAAAACTACATTGAAAATATATTATATCATAAATTTTAAAATTACTAAGAGGAAAAAATGCTAAAACTCCCCAAACCCTAACTCTAGGTGCTTATATGAGGAAGGAATATGAGTCTTAGGGAGCTTAGTTGAATGTCAACTTCTGAGGCCATAAATTTTTCATATGAAATCCATTTGGGGAATTCTTTGTTTACCCTTTCAAATATTTTTATTAAGTTTTCAAAAGGGAGGTTCCAAACTGAGGGAATTTAAAAGATTCTCCTTTAGTCTTTAGAGAAACCCCAAAAAGATTTTCGAGGGATTGGAAAATGTGTCAGAATATCAATACCTTAAAAAACTATCAGAAGTGTCCGATTCAAAAATTATGGTAAATATAAAATGGTTCAAAGCCATGTATATATGGTGTCAAGCACAAGTTACCTCCTATATCATTAACCCCTTTATTTGTTGTATTACACTCCTTTCCCTACTCTATAACAATCCAAATTAATGAATTATCATGAGTGTGGGTAGAATGGTGTTTATCATGGTGTGATAGCTAGTTTCTATTAAGTATAACCACTATGAGTCTTTCTTCTATAACTATTATGCTAGTTTCACATAAATTTCCCTTCATTGTCATTCATGATCAAATCACTTTTACATACATTAATGTTATGTGTGGGTATTCTCAATTATCCTTCCATATTATGCATATATTTTATTTCCTAAAACTTTTTACTGATATATTTGATCCATCTTGGCTCTTGATATATGTGAGGTTAAGATGGATCTATACTAGCTTTATTCATTCTAGTTATTAGGTTACATTTTTATATTTATTTTTATTTTGTATCGATATATAAATAACAATAATATGATGATAATCATAATCAACTAAGACCAATTTTGATATATCAAACCTTAAAAATATAGGATGATTATTTGATTTGTTTTAACAATTTCTTTTATGATTGCAAAGTTTGCATATAAAATTTCCTAACTCTCTCTTTTTTTGTTTTTTATGAGTGAACAAGTTATGAACATTATTAAGGTAAAAACTATTGTAGAATTTGGTCCAAATGTGCACATCACAATTTTTTGAAACAAAACTTTTCTATCCTCTAATTTCTTGGTATTTTGAATATTGCAAATTCTTTCTTCCTATGGTGTTTTTTGTCTTTTCCAACAAGCCATTTGACTATGAAGCATGAGATTTAGTTCTTATTTTAGCAATGTTCATTTTATTCCTTAAACTAGAAATATAAGAAATATAGATTTAATATTCTAGCTTAGGGTTAAAGGTCTTTTTATAGTACATTAAGTTTCTCTTATTCTATATCTCTTCAAGAAACCCTAATTTATATTTAAATCTAGTTGGGATACTACTTCAAAATAGGTGCCACAAAGATTGTAGGAATTTTAAGAGAGTCCCATGATTCTGATTTGAATCATGAATAAATTATATGAATCTCAACCACTACAAATTATTTCTTCCCATGATGTTTTATGTCTTGTCCAACACACAATTTATCTATGAAAAATGAGATTTGGTTCCTATTTTAGAAACGAACATTTTATTCATTAAAATATCAATAAAAAAAATATAGTTTGTATCTTATAACTTAGGTTTATAGGTAGCTTTATAGTACATTATCTTTCTCTTATTCTATATCTCTTCATGACTCCTTGATTTAACTTTAAATCTAGTTGTGCTAGTCCCTCAAAATAGATTGCACAAAGCTTGTAAGCCTTAAGAGAGTCCCATGATTTATGATTTGAATCATAGATAAATTCTAAGAATCTTACACAGCTACAATATGGGGCTCGAGTGTTGTATCTTTTCCTCGCACAACCTTGTCAAGGTTCTTTGAGACATGTTTTCTTTGGTATGCATCAAGTTTGCATTGAAATTTTTTGTCAAATATTTCATCACATTTTTGTCATAGGACAACAAAAATGATGCAAAATACCTATAGATATGAAAAAAATAGGGATGCAGAGACTAGCGTTTGCATTGCATTGTTTATGAATTTTGAAATAAGTAAAATCTTGAGGTGGCTTCATTTTATTTTGTTTTGATCATATGGGGTAGATATTTTTGGAGCTACGAGAGGTTTGAGGGATTAAATAGGAGAATCCAAGTGATATTTCAAGTCTGGTCATCCAATCTATTGTATTCCAAACATGGAAAATGTAATATTGCTTCTTATTTCCCCCATTTATTTAAATTTGCAAATTTCCTTTTAGATTGAGATTTGGAATGTGAGTGCATGGCACTTGGTATTTGAGATAAGGGTTTATATTTGAGGTTGATGACATAGGATGGGTTTTTATATATATATTAATAAATGAGATAAAAAATTATAAAAAATCCAAAATAAGTTTTTAGGGATTACATTCCTCGTCCTATTCCTCCTCTCACTCTCCATATTCATGTTTCCTTTATCTTCCCATTCATATTCTCCCACATTATCTTATTCTCTCTCATTACATCCCTCTCCTCCGCCCACCCCTTTTTTACACCATCCCCCAACACCCTACCTAATGGAGTATCTAAAAAATTAAAAACAACGTGAACTCGAATTAATTAAATTAATATATTGATATTAATAATTACTGGTAGTAGATTATTGTTATTATTATTCTTCCATTAAAAAAAACCTATTCACTAATTAAGTTGTATTTAGTTACTAACAATAAACACACCCATGACCCCATATGGGATGTCAAGGATATGAACAACAATCAATCCAGAACCCATCCAACACATGAAAAACCTATGCATGACCCATTCGATGACGACACATAACACACAGATGGATGATGCACATGAGAGTAGGTTACCAAATATATGGGTTTTAATGAATAGTTTACTATCAACTATGGTGTGTACTCTCCACCTTGTCCACCAGCACTTCGACACCGATATGACTTTTCTCGATCATAAATTCCATCATTCAAGAAGGAGGTCTAGCCCAACTAACTCACAAATCCATGAATTTGAAGGATTGACTCGTCAACTTAGTATCATTGTTTATCATTTGGATCCTGAGATATTATGGTTTCAAAAAATTATAAAAGGGGATGTTGTCTCTCCCTTATGTATTTTCAATACTCTTTCCCTCTTCTATACTTTCCACCTCCATTCAACTCTCACCTCCCTATCATTCAACTCTCTCCTTCTGCATTTCTCTATGGATCCTAGATACTGGTGTCATTGAGACTATCATCCTAGCCACGGGTATCAACATGACCCCTCTAGCTCTTGTAATTTAAATCTAGAACCTATCAACACCAGGGTGGAGTAGGAATCTTGTGCCTTAGCCAATGAGTTCTAGAAACAAACCCCTCCTCATCTAAGGTATGATATTGAGATAGTTAAGAATTCCATCCTCCTTGAAAGGGGAAATATCCATGACTAGGAAATATATGTAGAATTGACACTTTGGATACCTAACCCATGAAACTCGAGAGCATGAGATACCAAGTATAGGAAAATATTTGATCTATGCTAGCACATCAAGACACTCATAGAGAAGATATTGTAGGACCGGGATCAGGTGCATGAGGAATTTATTCTGCAGTTGGATGGAGTAATACTCCAACTCAAAGATATCATTTTAAGGATTCCTCCTCAAGTCCATCAGGATGTTGATCAACCTCATGAAATTCCCCATCCTATGACTAATGGGAAATCGTTAGGGGTAGGCGACACAACTCTAAACTAAATTTATTTATGTTCGAATTTTTTCTTATCCTATACTTATTTCTTGTGCATTTATACTATCACTATATCATAAATATTAGAAATCTAGATTGGATTAACAATATCACTAGTATAGTTAGAATTCAGAATCTTATCAAAATCTATGGACAAATGACTTATACCAACACTAATTTTCTTGTTTCCCCAATGGTGGGCCAATCTATAAGTGTATTTTTTACAATTGCTCTTTTTTGTGATCAACATAAATGTACAGGTTTGTTTTTAAAAAAAAACAATAAACACACCCATTATTTTAAGGTAAAATAATTTTCTTCCAAATTAATTGATATAGATTGGATTGAGATTTAAATGAAAGAACAGAATAATTTAGAGATAACCTAAGTATGATATTCAAAGTATATTATTATATTTAAATATACATTATATCAATGAATCAAGTAGTGACAAGAACAATGTAAGATACATAACAGTCTAAAAATGATTAGAATGGTGGTATCTTATCTCTGGGAATATATGTACTAGATAAAATCATTCACCAAATCCCCCTAAAAATACATTGAAAGAATATTATATCATAAATTTTAAAATTAATAAGAGGCCAAAACCCTAAAACTCCCAAAACCCTAACTCTAGGTGCTTATATGATGAAGGAATATGAGTCAGAGGGAGCTTAGTTGAATGTCAAATTACGAGGCCCTAACTTTTGCATATGAATTTCATTTGGGGAATTATTTATATACCCTTTCAAATATGTTGATTAATTTATATAAAGGGACATTCCAAACTAAGGGAAGTTTAAATATTCTCCTCTAGTCTTTAGAGAAACCCCAAAAACATTTCCCATGGATTGAAAATGTGTTAGAAGATCAATACCTTAAAAAAGGATCAGAAGTGTGAGATTAAAAAATAATGGTAAATAGGAAATTATTCAAAATCATTTATAGATGGTTTCAAGCACAAGTTACCTCCTAGATGGTTTCAAGCATTGCACTCGTTGTCCTAGTCTAAACCCATCCAAATTAATGCATTCTCATGAGTGTAGATAGGATGGTGTTGATCATGGTGTGATAGATAGTTTCTATTAAGTATAACCACTATGATTCTTTCTTCCATAACTATGTTGGATTACTGAGAAAGGGGGGGGGGTGAATTGGTAATGAGAAATTATACAAATTATTAATCCTTTAAACCACAAATTATATTATTTTACTTATTCAACCATGTTCATCTATCCATCATCAATATCTTATTGTATCATAAGAATTAATATTCATTAGTTCTTAATAAACAATAATAAACACATACACACAATGCACAGTACACCAATATTTACGTGTAAACCCAATGTGAGAGAAAACCACATAATTTTTTTCTTATATGTCAAGAACTACATTCAAGGAAGCACCAACTTCCAATTCTCTAGCTACAACTAGAAGGAGGCTCCAACCCCCTAGTTTCTCAGGCTACAACCTAAGGGAAGCTCCAACTCCCCAATTCTATGGCTACAACCAGAAGGAGGCTACAATCCCCTATGTTCTCCAGCTACAACCAGAATATGGCTACAAACCCCTATCCTTGCCCCATACAACCACTCTGAAATATAAGTAGAATGATGGAATCACTGTCACAATATCACTGCGAGATATACTATTGTAAACCTATACCAATCAACTTGTACCAAACAAACTATAACAACTTGTACCAAAAAACATGTAATCAGCCTCTACCAATAACCTGTAAACAACTTGTGCCAACATGTATGATGAATCAACCTGTACCTTAAAATGTATCATAACAAAATGCATCAACCATGCACCAACTTGTACAAATAACCTCTCACAACAACCTGTCCAAAAAACCTATCACAACAACTTGCGTCATCAATATTATCAACAAAATCATATCTACTCACCAAGATCAATCACCAAGACAACTCAACCATATGCACAATATCATCAAGATGTGTATCAACCAAGCATATCAAAAAAACTCATAATCATCACCAAGATCAATATGGACTTCTAGTAATATGCCAAGACATGTATGCTACATCATACATAAACCATGTGTCAACAATACTACTAACAAGTTCCTCCAACCATGTACCGAGTATGTACCAATCATGCATCAACTACACATCAACTATGACTCATCAATATGTACCAACATCATCAACTATAAACGTCATGTGTGTTCCAACTCATCAACTACTTGTCTCAACGATGTACCCAACATGTAACTCAACCATATACAAAATACATATACCAGTATAACCATCAAAATTTCTCTAGCAATACATCACACTATCCATAACCAAATATCATAAACCATTACATCAAACTATGTGCCACAACCTCTATCTGTAACATACCTCAACCAAAATCCATCATCAATTTCATCATCCAATTCTGATTTGTAACTCTGTAACAAACCTGGTGTATATGATCACATACCTACTTTATAACTCTGTAACAAACCTGGTGTATATGATCACAAAAGACGATCATTTTCATCAAACTTTACTTTAGTCTCACGTGACTTATTTTGGATTAGTCAACAACCCTAACTTGAAATACTAATAACTATGTACCTATAATGAATAAAGATATGAAAATAGTACACAATGTTCGTCAGTGTATTGTCTTCAATTCCTCTAGGTTTCACTGTATGGAACCTCTGAGAAAAGGAGTTATAGAAAAAATGGCGTACCTTCCTAAATTCTAGATTATTCTAGAGAGAGAACTTGTAGAGCATGTCCCCCACAAAATATTTGTTGCATGGATCTGAAAATGGTAAAAAAAATACTAAATATTGTACTCTAACCAACAAAATTTTTCTTGTTTAATTAGTATATGTTATGAATAATTTATGACATTGTTTACCCGAAACATATATTTTAGACTAGTTTCAAGACTAGGCACTAGCCCTATTTTACACGGAGTGTAACTTCAAAAATAAAATGAACCACAAGATGAAATTTTTATGACAATTACTTGGATATATTTTCTCAACGGCTTCCATATTTTGTTGTCTGAATCATTGTAGAAAAAATGTTATTGTGAAAATGTTGAGATGGCCTGTAAATAACATACCTTAGAAAGCATAATCAAAAGACTTTATCCTCCCTTGAATTTCGGCCTTGTTTACTTCACCTTCCCTCTGAAATTCACCTTAGATCTCCTTTGGTTACCTCAGTCACTTGTATATATTCAATATTCTCAATGGATACTAATGGGAGACCCTTCCTATCTTATTTATACTCTCCAAGTAGATTCCTCTAGAAGTATCCACTTAACCACTTTGTCCACTTAACCACTTAGCCACTTTGTCCACTTAACCAACTTTGTCCACTTAGCCACTTTGCCCACTTAGCCACTTTCTCCACTTAACCAAATTTGTCCACTTAGCCAATTTTTCCACTTAACCATTTTTTCCACTTAGCCACTTTGTCCACTTAGCCACTTTATCCACTTAACCATTTTATCCACAAACAGTAAATTCTCAAATTCTAGTTGCAACTAGTTTATTTTTAATTTTTTTTATTGTTGCAACCACTTTAACACATGACTAACCACTTGGACTGGTCAACTTATTCTAGGAAATTCTAGAATAATTTGACTTCTTTGACCTTCTAGGATCTTCTAGATAAGTCATGAGGGTTCTCCAACTTCATATGGCCATAACTCTATAACCATGAGGAGTTATGTGGCGTTCCACATATAACTGAAAATGGCATGACATGTACTATCCATCTATAATATTAATATCTACATATACATTAATATTCATTACATTAATCCTCAAAAAAACTAGGGTCCCTTACCCATGCCTTTGTGCTACCAAAATTCGCTACTATACTTCTCCACAGGTTGACATAAATCTACAATATAACTCTCCAATGGTTCACATCAATCACAACCAACAATCCATACCAATTGTCCATCAAACTAAGAAAATTGTCTAACAATCTCCCCCTTTGGCATTGATGGCAACACAAACATTGATAGAAACACTTAGTCATGATAAAATTGATTCTTATACTCCTCATCAATGTTTCTATCTCTCCCCCTTCGACATCAATGGAAAAGGGTATCTCCCTTTGGGGTTTCTCCCCATGAATAAAATCTCCTTGTGGTTGCTCCCCTTGTCTACATGCCTTTGATATTTATCCGTGTTTATAAGCCTTTGATCACTCTCTCTTCATTCATATGCATAATATCCCCCCCTTTTACAAAGGGTATCACTCTAATGAAACATTGAATTCATATGCTCATTCTACCCTTATGAAAGTCTCTACCCTTGGAAACATGCCTTTGTTCTTACCTCTTCCTCTTGAATCATACCTCTATTCTTACCTCTTTGTCTAAAATCTTATCTGAATGATATTTATCCCTATATTTTTGGTTCTTTTTCTCTCTCTTGACTTCTCTAGAAGATGTTGTGTAGAAAAAATATAAGTCTTCATGCACCTACTTCCTTTTGGAGTTATTGTTCATTAGTACTTCCTTTTGTAATCAACTGACATATATGAAAAACATTCAATAATAAGCATTCAAATATTTTTGTGTAATTATCATCCATTATGATAATCTTCTTTTTTCTCTGAACCAATCTATGAATCCATGCTCTCTTCCACTTTCATATATCTTTCTAAACATTGTATGTGTTCTTACGAATCCATATTTGTCCATATTGTCCAAGACTCTGCTACACAAATTTCCATAATGTTGATCCATATATCACTATACTATCATAAAGTCTTTACTACTACAACTGATTAATCTATCATACTACACTTTTACTAACTGACTGATCTGGATATGTCTACTCAAACTCTACAAGCTTGTCGAATGATGGTTCTCTGGTCTTTATCAGCTACTACACAGACTCCCCATGTATAATATTCATGTTACCTGGGAGTCTCTAAGCCAGATGGATCAAAATAATTCCCTCTCTAATGCAGAGTCATCATCATCTTCATCGGTAGATTCATCATCTCTCTGAACTCTGATTTCCTTTTTTCTATCTGTGGAATCATCTTTCACTACAATATCTAAAGGAACAATCTCTTGAACATGTTACTTATTTACCTTCCCTCCTTTTCTTTCATTTTTTTTCCAAACATTTATGTATTTTACATCTTCCTTTTTCTTCGTATATTCATCTTCATATCGTTTTATTTTCAATCTTGCGATGTCTGGGACCTGGTCTTTGTTCACTTGTTCTTCATGTTTTATTATCCATACTTTCTTATATTTTATATGAGTGTTCTCTTTCATGAAATTATTGATCATACTTCTACAATCATGAGCCATGTGTCCATAGTTATGGCATTTGTAACATTCAATGTTACGTGGGGCCACATAATAATTTTTTGTTTGAACATTTCTTTTATAATCCCTCCAATCTGCAACCTTATGTCCAAAGTTAGTACAATAAAAACAATGTCCATAAAATAAATTTGCATACCTATGAGTAAATGATCTTCTTTATGGTGTAGTCCTTATGAATTTTTGCCTTGACTGATCATGATCATGATTGAAGCTTCTTTGTGTCTTGAACATGGATGGTCTTCTTGAAGATGTATCCTTATTGTTTCTCTTATATTATGGTTCACTGTGATTCCTTCCTTTGAGTAATTTTGCATAACTCTTGCTCTTTTCTTCATTCTTCTTTTCTAGCAACCTAGAGTGATTCTCTTCATTCTCTAATGTTGATGTAAATGTTTTTGTCTCTTCAACATTCATGTTGATATTGATGACTTTGACTCTTATTGTGACAAATTCATCTTCAAGTTTCTCAACCTCTTCTTATTTATTCATTATCTAAGAATTAATGACCTCTTCTATTATCTGTTCTTCTTCAAGTTGTATTTTCAATGTAATCATTTCTTCTTTGAGTCTTCTCTCTTCTTGACCAAACTCTTCCTCAAGTTGGTTTAAGTCATCGATTCTTTCCTTGAGATGATTCGTTGGTATATTTTCTCTCATTTTTGCTTCTTCCTTTTGTGCTGCTATGTTGGCTTCTAAACATTGTTTTTTAAAATCTAGAGTTTATTCAATTCTTATAGCCTCTTCTAGCTGAGCTCTTAAATTCTTGATGGCCTGTTGATTTTTTTCAGAACCTTGAACACTTTCATTTTTCTTCATCAATTCTTTCTTGGATGACTTGTTTTCTTCTCTTTATTTCTTTAGATATTCAATTGTACTGATCAATTTTTCTCTGTAATCAACTTTTGCTTCTTCATAATCTTCCTCTATTGAATCTGTCTGACATGATGAGAATCTTTCTTCTTGTTCTGTACTTGCATCTTTATTTGCATTTTTTGATTCTCTGATGGGTGAAGAATATACATTATGTAACTTATCCCAAAGTTATTTGGCTCATGAACATTTACCAACATTTTCTATTACTGGATTAGGTAATCCTTCCGAGATGAAATCCATTGCTATTTTTTTATTCTTCTCCAATTCCTTCTTGGTTGCAGTCTTTTCCATTTTTGAACTATCATATCCTATAGCAACTGATTTCCAAAAATCATACCTCTATGCCTTTAAAAAGAATTTCGTCCTTCCACTCCATATCTCAGACTTTAAACCATTTTGACCATTAAACAATGGTACTCCATTCTCAGAATAATCCATGATCTTCTTACAATGGTTAAACTGTTTCTTGAAGGACCCTTCTATGATACCAATTGTTGGATTATTGAGAGGGGGGGTGAATGAGTAATGAGAAATTATACCAATTATTAATCCTTTAAACTAAATAGTATATTATTTTACTTATTGAACCATGTTCATATGTTCATCTTCAATATCTTATAGTATCATAAGCATTAACATTCATCAATGCATAATAAACAATAATAAACACATCCACACAATGCACAATACACCAATATTTACGTGGAAACCCAATGTGGGAGAAAACAACATAATTCTTGTCTTATATGTCAATAATTACATTTAAGGAAGCACCAACTTCCAATTGTCCAGCTACAACTTGAAGGAGACTCCAACCCCCTAGTTTCTCAAGATACAACCAGAGGGAAGATCCAACTCCCCAATTCTCTAGCTACAACTAGAAGGAGGCTACAACAACCTATGTTCTCCGACTACATTCAAAAGGTGTCTAGAACCACTTATCCTTTCCCTATACAATCACCTAGAAATATAAGTAGAATGATGGAACCACTATCACACTATCACTATGATATATATTGTTGTAAACATGTACCATTAAACCTGGACCAAACAACCTGTAACAACCTGTACCAAAAAACATGTAATCAACATGTACATATAACGTGTAAACAACTTGTGCCAACATGTACGATGCATCAACCTGTACCATAAACAATTTCATCAACCATGCACCAAACCTGTACAAATAACTTATCACAACAACATGTCCAAAAAACCTATCACAACAACATGTCTCATCAATATTATCAACCAAATCATATATACTCACCAAGAGCAATCACCAAGACAACTCTCAACTATATGCATAATATCACCAAGATGTGCATCAACCAATCATATCACAACAACTCATAATCATCACCAAGATCAATATGTGCTTCTAATAATATACCAAGAAAAGTATGTTGCATCATCCATAAGCCATGTGTCAACAATACTACTAACAAGTGCCTCTAACTATGTACCAAGTATGTCCCGATCATGCATCAACTACACATCAACTATGACTCATCAAGATGTACCAACATCATCAACTATACACCTCAGGTATGTTCCAATTCTTCAACTACTTTTCTCAACCATTTACCCAACATGTACCTCAACCACATACCAAATACATATACCAATATAACCATCAAAATTTCTCTAGCAATACATTACACTATCAATGACCAAATATCATAAACCATTACATAAAACCATGTGCCATAACCTCATTGTTATAAAACCTTCATCTTTAACATACCTCAACCAAACTCCCTCATCAATTTCATCATCCAAATCTTATTTGTAACTCTATAATAGACCTAGTGTATAAGATCGCATACCTGCAAACCTTCCTTAACTTTAACAACAAGAGACTAGCATTTTCATCAAACTTTACTTTAGTCTCACATGACTAATTTGGATTAGTCAAAAACCCTAAATTGAAATAATAAAAACTATGTAGATGTAATAAATAAAGATATGAAAATAGTACACAATGTTCTTTAGTGTATTGTCTTCAATTCCTCTAGGTTTCACTTCTTGGAACCTCTTGGAAAATGAGTTATAGAAAAAATGGCATACCTTGTTGAATTCTAGATTATTCTAGAGAGAGAACTTGTAGAACATGCCCCGCACGAAATATTTTTTGTATGGATCTGAAAATGGTAAAAAACATACTAGAGACTGTACTCTAACCAATGCATTTTTTCTTATTGAATTTTTATCTGTTATGAATAAGTTATGATGCTTTTTACCCGAAACATTTCTTTTGGACTAGTTTTAGGACTACGAGAAACCCTATTTTACACGGAGTGTAACTCGCAAAATACAACGAACCACAAGATGAATTTTTTATCAAAATTACTTGGATATGTTTTCTCGATGTCCTATAGATTTTGTTGTTTGAATCATTGTAGAAAAATTGTTATTACAAAAATGGTGAGATGGCCTATAAATAACATACCTTAGAAAGAATCATCAAAATACTTTATCCTCCCTTGAATTTTGGCCTTGTTTACTTCACCTTCCCTTTGAAATTTGCCTTAGATCTCATTTGGTTACCTTAGTCACTTGTAGATATTCAATATTCTCAATGGATACTAACGGGAACCCTTTCTATCTTATGTATAATCTCCAAGTAGCTTCCTCTAAACGTATCCACTTAACCACTTTGTCGACCTTTTGGCCACTTAACAATTTTGTCCACTTAGCCACTTCGTCCATTTAACCAACTTTTCCGACTTAGCCACTTTGTCCACTTAACTATTTTTTCTACTTAGCCACTTTGTCCACTTAACCAACTTTTTTCACTTAGCCACTTTCCCCACTTAACCACTTTGTCTACTTAACCATTTTATCCACAAATAGTAAACTCTCCAATTCTAGTTGCAACTAATTTATTTTTAATTTTTTTCTAGAATAATTCAACTTCTCTGACCTTCTATGATCTTCTAGATAACTCATGAGGGTTCTCCAACTTCATATGGCCATAACTCTCTACCCGTGAGGCATTATGTAATGTTACACATATCACTGGAAAGGAAATTACATGTACTATCCATATATAATATTATTACCTACATATACACTGATATTCATTAAATTATTCCTCAAAGAGACTTGGGTCCCTTACCCATTACTTTGTGTTACCATAATTCGCTACGAGACTTCTCCAAAGGTTGACAACAATCACCAAGGGTTGACATAAATCTAAAATATCACTCTCCAATGGTTGACATCAATGACAACCAAAAATCCATACCAATTGTTCATCAACGTAAGCCAACTATATGAAAAACTATTATTCTAGTTGCACATAAATTTCCCTCCATTGCCATTCATGATCAAATCACCTTTACATACATTGATGTTATGTGTGGGTATTCTCAATTATCATGCCAAATTATGGATATATTTTATTTCATGAATTTTATGCATTTACCCTGTTATCATATTGTTATAATATATCTATTGATTATATGTTTTCAAGGAGGAAAGACTGCAATATAATTCTAAGTGCATGAGAAGAAAGGAGGAATGCTCGAGAAGAAACAAAAGTCAAAAGTCAATGAGGTGTAACCTCATTGAGTTGTAATTACA
>JASDQU010109232.1:353287-364936 GCA_032191745.1 Picea mariana
TATATATATATATATATATATATATATATAATGTTGTTGCATAAGAGTTTCATGAAAAACATTGTGTAGTTTCTATGGCCTAATGAAATAAGAGAAAACATTTGTGAGGGTCAAATTATTGAAACTGGATCAAGTTCAACAAATCTCAATATGAATTTTATGGAGTACATTACAATATTAATCAAATAGAAAATATACTAGACTTTACATGGTACTTATAATTCTTTCTATGGAATGAATATTAATGTTTGAGCATAGGGAACATGGATGGATATAAAAATTAATAATTCGATATCTTTCAAATCTATGGGTTTGAAAAGAATTTTAATGTGATTCTATAATTTGATACATACAATGTTGATTAAAACACTATTAACACACGATGCCAATATGACACTATTATCATTGTAACCATCATACAAATATGACCTAAATGTGACATTTGTTCATGCAATGCGAACATGATGCAGTTTCCATATGTTAAATGAAAAAATGATGGGCGGGGGAAAGTTAATGATGGTCTCTGATGATGTGTTAGTGGCAATGCAAGCATGGAAAAACAACAATCTATTAAATTGGAGGGCTATTCAAGGCACTTTTACAATGAATTTGAATATGGTGTAAAAAGATGAATATAGGAAATTGACTTAGCTTTATGAATAAAAAACAAATTCATAGAAATTGTGATTAACTATGTGAAATTGGATTTTTTCTAATAATGAGATGTTATTTTTTGAGCAAAATATATAGTATATGTCTCTGTTCATGCAGGAGTTGAGTACCTTAACGATCAAATTTTGTTCCAAAAACTTGCATAATTGTAGAGAACCCATTTTTATAGTGTGATGTATTTTTTGAAAATTTAAAATATTAATTTTATATATTTTTTAAATAATGAAAGTAAATATATCCTTGAAATTACAATGCCTTATGTTCGTGCATGCTACGAGGGTATTAACATGATAAAAATATTTTTTTTTTAGATCATAGACATCGATATTTTGTAGTGCACTGTATAACTCACTTTAGAAATGCTTAAGATGAAAAAAAGTTATGGAAAAAATAAAAAAGGTATGGATTCTAGGATTTTTATATATGCGAAGGCAAAAATAGATTGAAAATAGTAAAAAATATTATTTAAAAATATATATATATATATATATATATATATATATATATATATATATTTAGAATCTGCATAATCGACTCTATCTATGTTTGTAGTTACATAAACAACATATTTATGTAGCCTATATAAACAAAGCGTAAAAAGTGGATATATAGAGAGATATATTAACAAAAATGGAGGTATTTATATATTTTCAGACCGAACTACTAGGTTTTCCATACCGAACCTAAATTTGATGCAACCAAGTTAGCATACACATATGATAAAGTTTTCATTTCTTCCCCCAAAAATGGAGGTATTTATATATTTTCACACCGAGCCACTGGGTTTTCCATACCAATCCTAAATTTGAGAAGGTATACCAATCAACACAATAATCAACATTTTTAGTAACTTCTCGAGTGTACTCACGTTTTTTTTAATCATAGACCGATACAACAAGATCAAATAGGCATGATATTCATCATCATCTAGATCTAATTCAGAATTAGATGCATGGCTATGTGAGAAATTTTTGTATACTATCAACATTCCTTTACAACCAGATAAGTCAACCTTCGTGATCAACTATAGATGGATAGATTGTTGACACACCTGTCATGTCCCCCATGTTCCCATAATGTTCCTAGACAAATCTTGTGATGATGTACCTCTCACAAGGTTACTTCATCCGAAATATGAATCTTCACCTAGACCATACTCATTCTCCATTCTAGGCTATGAGTGAGTCACACTCCTACTCTAATGCAACTCTTGTATACTTAGACATTCGTTAACTTCTTTAAATCTTTGCCATGCTTAAGTATACATCCAAGAGAAACCAAGAGAACCCTGGAACAAATGAAAGAAAAAAACAAATATACTGCGGGTGACACAAATCATGGCTAACATTGAACTAAGTCTTCTTATATGTGAAACAATTACAACATGAGAACTATGTCATGTACCCCAAATTTTCCAAATAATTTTATTTTTCTGAGGAACATTAATCTTCAATTTATTCTAGAAGACTTATAGTTAAGAGAAGTAGGTAATTATCATCATCGTTAATTTCTGCGAGATTCCTATGTTCTGGCTATCAAAATGATGAACGATGATTTAAAAAAAACACATTTCTACTCCAACTTAACCCATACTGAACATAACTTCTATACAAATAATCTTTTACATTCTAACATCCATATTTTATAATCCGTCAATCCTACTATTATTCTAATACTTATATATATGTATATATGTTGTATTATACTTAAGACTCATAAACCTATACTCTTCCCTAAGCATAGGCTTACATTCTTGCGTGCAAGGGAAAACCTTATTTAACTTTTCGAAATAAAACCCATATACCATAGACTATATCCACATTATAAAGGGGTCGAGAGTGTACACCCTTATTGAAAATATTATCAGCTTAGAATAAGGCGTTTAAGCATTACTTCACATGGCCGAACAAATCGAATGAACCCCCGCGAATACTAGTTGTGTATATATCTTCTGATTATTATTAACATAATAATTTTGATAACAAGCTTATCCATAACAAATCATTTAGTCTTGTCTTAACTGAATGATAACAATTAGAGTTCGATGGTCTTGTGTATCGTTCCATGAAGGAACTTTCCTTTACTTCGCATCGAATTAATATGAAAATGAAGGTTTCCTGTGAGTCGTGAGTTAAACCTCTAAACAACCCATTAATTAAGACCCTGCGAATGTGAAGCCCAAGGGTATCACTAGACCCCTTGTATAATATGATCACACCATATCTGCCCCATCACATGGCCAGAGCCAGTCTTCGTACTACCACCATTTATTCTACGTAGTAAGGGGTTACAAGACTAGATGAGTTTCCATTTTTGTGACATTTTCGAATTGGCTCTGCATTTTTTCTCAGTGAGGGAGTCTCGTGACCTAGAGACTTTTTACTTGGTGGAAACATGCAAGTCTACCTGACTGCCCTGGTAAGTCCTTAATACTCCTATTTTTTGGTAGTTGGATGGAGCCTTCAAGGTTTTGTTAAAGTGGAAGAAAACACTTTGTACTGTTAATCTTTTTACAACTTTCAGTGAAGGTTTATTCCCCATTATCGTTATTATTTTCTTAACCCACTGGAATATTCTCGGCCATGGGTAAGTATGAAACTAGTGAAGTACTGTGTCTCCCTTCATTGGTGTTTCCCTAGCTTTCTTTATAGAGGCCAAAACAGGTGAAGTTTCCCCATAGGCGGTTCTTGGTCTTCTTTTGATTATGTCACACCACGATTTGCCTCATCCATTCCCTTGCTTATGTAATTAGATGTTTATTTTCCTGGGACATTCCCAACATTCAACCCTAGGGATGAAGCCTGGATACAAAGCCCTCTAAAAGGAACTCAATACTGATCGTATGTGTACATGTGTGAATATTACATTTTTCTCGTAAGGTCCATATCTTCTTTTTGGGTTTTTTTTGTCAGGGTAAAAGTCCCAACTCTTGTTATTTGACATATTCCTTACTATATTCATCCTTGTCATGTTCATTATACCAAAATAGTTGTATTATTTTCTTGTTTATTCGGTTCAACTTTATGTGATATCTATAAGTTGTCGATCTCTTGGTCTATGATGGAGACTAGGTATTCTTGGTGAAGTCACGACCACATTCCCATGGTTGGATAGGTTTTTCTTGTACAGGGTTTCAGATTCAACTTGAATTCCCCTGTTTACCCTAAATGCACCTGTAAATACTTACATACGAGTTCTAGATTTCGTTGTAGCATTACTCCACGACTTATCAATTTTTGAAGACTTTATACTTATTTCTTGTTCAAAGTATGATGGTTATTTCGTTATGTTCTCCTTTAATATTGTTTAATGACCTGTAATTTCCACTTCTTGAAAATTGGTGGAATTCATAATTCTCATGAAAATCTTCATGAATCAGAATAGTATGATTTTGTTGTTGGTTCACATTTTTATTCTGTGCATTCTGGAATGGTTGATAAACTCATTTTACTTTCTTCTATCATGATTGAATACTTTTGACTATTGATATCTAATGATGGGACCCCCTATTTGTTGCGACTGTACCTATCAGATTATACTTGATCCACCTTTCCCCCTTGGGTCTGTGGATGACTCCTTCAATGATGTAGTTGGAACCGCCATTCCTAAATCGCAAGCTAAGTGTAGACTTTTAAAATTTCCTGTGTTAATTCCTCTGAAGTCATTTACCCTGGTAGTTCTTCTACAGTTCAAAATTTAAATTTTACTCAGTTTTTAATCTGGTACTAATTAAATTTTTCTTGATTTCTTTGCAGAGTTAAAATTGTCCAACACTAGGGATTTCTAAGGTCGTGCCTCTTACAAAAGGTACTTGGGTTCTAATCTTACCACATTTTAAAGAAAATCAGTAGACTGCAGGTTTTATCATAAGGGTTGGCTCTTCCCTAAAATGTCGTTATCATGGAAAACATACTAGGCTCTTCTAATTGTGGGTTGAATGTATAAAAGAAGAGACAAAAGGATCAAAATCTTTGTTTTGATGTAATTGTAATGATTAGGATATAGAGAAAAGGACTGTATCATTGTCTTTGAATTGTATAACCAAGTTAGATGGGAAAACTCAATCTTCTAGTAACAGTAGATTCTTTGTCTCGGTATATTAGATGCATTATACACAGGATTTTGTAGCAAGACATATTCTTGTATTGAAAATTCTATTCTATACTCCCTTCCGGGTTTACCTTGATATTTATAAAGAAGTTGGAACGATTTCATTATTTGTTAATATTTTTTTGTAATTTGAACTAGTCGAAAAATGTATATGCATACAAATTGTATGGCTCCAGAATCTTTGTCTTTCAACTCATCGGGATTTCACTCCTCTAGTATTTCATTTCCAGAACTTCATTTGCGACTAGTTAGACTGTTTGCCTTCCATTATATTATTAGTACCTAGTGGTATGCATAAAATAGTCATTTAAATGAGTCTTTAAAATTTGCATAGGTAGCTATACATACATACATACATACATATACATATACATATACATATACATATACATATACATATACATATACATATACACATACATACATACATACATACATACATACATACATACATACATATATATATATATATAAATGTATACATAGTTACTTTGTATTATATGTAATCATTTCAACAGTAATTTAATCGATAAAGAAATTCATCCAGAATTAAAGGGATGAACCACAGAGATACGTCTGTACATATAGGTATGTAAATGTTTTAAATATCATATTTACTTCCAGAATAGCATTTGCACGGTCTAAATTTCACTTGAAAAACTGAATAACTAGATGTATATGATTCAATGATCTCATAGTGATTTCTAGCACAGTACTTAAAACGATATTCTATTTAACATAGATATATCTCCTAATATGTTTCCATCATCACATTCCAAAGCCAACCAAGCTACTCAGATGAACCATAGAGATACGTCTGTACATATAGGTATGTAAATGTTTTAAATATCATATTTACTTCCAGAATAGCATTTGCACAGTCTAAAGTTCACTTGCAAAACTGAATAACTAGATGTATATGATTCAATGATCTCGTAGTGATTTCTAGCACAGTACTTAAAACGATATTCTATTTAACACAGATATATCTCCTAATATGTTTCCATCATCACATTCCAAAGCCAACCAAGCTACTTAGAAATTTTTACTCAATGTCTACAATTGAACCATAAGGGGTTTATCCTATAGTTCATTCCATTCCATCATAACTTAATAAAATAGAGCAATTCATTCATATTTAAGTAGATGTATTCTATTAGCCAATAATTCAAATAACATTGGACTAGAGAAGGAGTAGATAGACATATCTGAACAATTTCCGAACAACAAATGGAACAACCAAGTTCCTCCCAACCTTAGAAAAGAAAAACCAATTTACTTGTCCTGTTCAACCCCTAGCCTGACCATGAATTCATGAGGGAGAACTCCAAAACTCCTCCTCATCAATAGTCCTTTATTTTCAACAAATTATCCTTGCCTCTCACTCAGAAAACAATGTTCATAACAACAAGAGATAACTATTTTCCCCAGCATACTAGGCAACGTCCTGCCTCCTCCCATATGATATATATCCAAAAGAAAATGTGCCTGGGTCTTTTCCCCTTGAGATTTTTTGCATATTTCCAAATCCATGATTTTTTGGGGATGAAAATCGAAAAATTCTTGATTTGCCACTTGTAACATTCAGCCCTGAGGTAATTCCAACATGTTCCCCATTCATGGAGTCACGATTAGCTGGTTTTAATCTGGTTGTTCCATTTGTCCCTCAACAATAAATATAAAAAAAATTGATTCTTACAAGTGTCATAGTCAAAGAGTTAGTTGGGTCAAATCAGATCTTTTCCCAACAATCATAATCATATTTACAATTAACTAAATTCAAAATTCTGAATTTCCATAAATGGCAATAATTTTCCAATTTCGAATTTACCAAAAATGAAAATAAATTCCTAAGTATTTTCAGACTTTAAAAAAAAAATATTTGGGGGGATGTTACATCCTTTCCCCCTTCAATAAAACATTTTCCTCGGTGTTCGTCCCTTTCTTGGAATAGGATTGGATGATATTTCTGCAAATCTCCCTCCAACTCCCAACTAGCCTCCTCAGGACTAAAGTGTTTCCATTAAACTTTTACCTGGGTGACAACTCTGTTCCAAGGTGCTATCTCTTTCCTGTCTAGAAAGCGCAGAGGTTCTTCTTGGAACTCGCCTTCTGGTTCCACCTGAACCAAGTTCCAATTGATCATATGAGTAGGGTCATGAACATAATTCTCTAACAAAGAAACATGAAATACATTATGAACTTTTAGATTGGCAAGAAGTGCAAGTTGATATGCCATGGGTCTGATTCGAGATAAGATCTCAAAAGGGCCACAAAACCTCGGTGCCAACTTGGCATAGTTCCCTATATTTAGAGAAATTCTTCTGGCCTTGATTTTTAAATCGACGTGGTCTCCCACTTGAAATTCCAGGTGTTTTCTTTTCAGGTCCGCGTAACTTTTTTGTCTGTCCTTCACCTCTTTTAAGTTTTTTTGTACTTTTCTTACCATGCTCTCCATTTCCTAGAGCATCTCTAGTCCCACCATGAGTCTGTCAATTGGGTTATCCCAGCTAATTGGGGTCGTACACTTTATGTCATACAGTACTTCGAAGGGGCTCATCTTAGCCGAAGTTTGGTAACCATTATTGTATGCAAATTTCACCAAGTGTAGGTGGTCTTCCCACTTTCTTGGATTTGTCCTTACGTACATGCATAGCATATCTTGTATGATCTGGTTTGTTCATTCAGTCCGCCCATCCATTTGTGGATGGTAACTTGTGCTGAAATTCAAGTTAGTATTTAACCCTACAAACAATTCTTTCCAAAAAGCAGATGTAATTTTTATGTCTCTATCCGAAATCACCATTTTAGGAATACCATATAGTCTAAAAATTTCTTTCATGAATTTTTCAGCGATGTTAATAGCTTTAAAAGTAGACTTTACAGGAATAAAGTGTGAATACTTAATTAGCTTATCGATTGCCACCATAATTGAGTCATCCTATTTTTGAGTTCTAGGCAAACCTGTAATAAAGTCCAGTGATATAGTCTCCCATTTCCATTCTGACACAGGTAAGGGCTGCAACAGGCCAGCTATATGTTGGTGTTCGAATTTAACCTGCTAATGATCTTGACACTTAGCTAAGTATTCTATTGTTTTTCCCTTCATATTAGGCCAATAAAATAACTTCCTTAGTGTTGTTACCATTTTTTTGCATCCCAAATGACCAGAATATGGTTTCCTGTGTACTTCTTCCAAAATTTTTAACTTTAATTCCATTGAATATGGTATGTATATTCTATTTTTAAATCGTAGTAGACCATTTATGTCCAAACTCATATCTATTTTGTCTAAATTTTATGTACTATCCCGTAATTTTGCCACTGTTTTAATGTAATTTTCATCGTTATTACTTGCATCCTTTATCCTATGCTTAAGATCACTTTCTACCTTGCTAATGTTTATTTCAAACAACTGATGAACTCTTCTTCTTAAGGCATCAACCACCTTCTTTTCCTTACCCTTGATATGTCTTACCTCAAAGTCAAATTTGCTCAAGAAGGCCAACCATCTTGCTTACATTTCATTAAGGTCTGGTTGACTAAACAAAAATTTCACACCGTTGTTATCTATCAATAACAGAAATATTCTTCCCATTATGTAGTGGCACCACATCTTAAAGGCATGTATTACAACTAACAACTCTAATTCATGAGTGACGTAGTTTCGTTCGTGCTCCTTTAGTTTTCGTGACTCATAACAGATAACGTGCCCTTCTTGAGTTAGGACACCACCTAGTCCTTCTTTACTTGCATCCACATAGACTGTGAAGTCTTTGTCTGGGTCTGCTACCTTTAAAATGGGCCCATTCGTTAGCAATTCCTTTAACTTATTAATATTGTTCTGACATTTCTATGACCAGTTAAACTTGGTTCCCTTGTTTTGTAAGGATATGATATGGTATGCAATCTTGGAAAATCCCTCTATAAATCTGTGGTAATATCCAGTGATTCCCATGAATGACTGGATGTTCGATACATCCTTAGGAATTGAACATTCCATGATGGATCTTATTTTCTCAGGATCGACTGCAATACCTCCCTCAGATATTACATGTCCTAGGTACGATATTTTCTTCTAATAAAAGTCGCACTTATCGAATTTGGCATACAGTTTTTTTTTTCTTGACATTTGCAGAACTATCCTTAGGTGCTCTTCGTGTTCTTATTTTCTTTTAGAATACACTAGGATATCATCAATAAATACCAATACAAACTTATCCAAGTACTGGCTGAAAATGTTCTTCATTAAGCACAGAAACGTTGTTGGCACGTTAGTTACACCAAACAGTATAACAACAAATTTGTAATGGCCATATCTCATTCTCAATGTTGTTTTACTTGTGTCCTCATCTTTTATTCTAACCTCATGATATCCAAACCGTAAATCCAATTTAGAAAAAATATTTTCCCCACCTACTTGATCAAACAAATCATTGATCCTAGGTAAGGGGTACTTGTTATTAATAGTCATTTTGTTTAATTGTTTGTACTCAATAATCTCAGATTTCCATCTTTCTTTTTAAAAAAAAGGACTGGTGCTCCCCATGGTGAAACACTTGGTCTGACATATTCTTTGTCCAATAATTCTAGTAAAATCATTCGGTAGGGTGCTTTAGATATGAACCAGGTAGTAGGTCGATTGAAAATTCTATCTCCCTCCTTGGGTTAATTCAAGTATCTCATCAACAAACACATCTATGAAATCATGCAAGATGACAAAATCCTCCGAGCTAGGTNGTTTTTTTTTTTTTTTTCCAACAGATTTGTCACTTGGATGGCATAAATATGACAACCCTTTCTTATGCATTTCTTAAATTGCATTATTGAAATCTCTCTAACTAAGATTGGTTTTTGTATACCTTGAACTATCGTAACAATGTATTTTTTGTATTTATATTTGAGTGATTATTCCTAACAATCTAAAACTTCTTTATGCCTTTCTAACCAATCCATTCCGACAATTATGTCATAAGACCCTAACGGTAGAATGTTTAGATTTGTCTTTGTGTTTTGAAAACCTAAATTGAACTCACAATTAGAAATAAAATCAGAGACTTTTCTTTTTGTTCTTATTGCTAGTTGTACTAGCCAATGTTTTTCATGTCTTGTTTTCATAAGTTTGTTTGAATCCACTACACTAGGAGGGATATAACTCAACATAGCTTCTGGATCAATTAAAACAGAAACATGAGTATTGTTAATTTTACCTTAAATTTCCACTACAGTGGATTGATGATTAGCTTGTCGTCCATCCATGACTACATTGATCCTATGTAAGATTTTGCCCACATCTCCCATAGTAGAGGCTTCATGTTGGTTGTGAACCGTAGTCCTAGCTGCTAAAGTCAAATGAGGATAGTTTCTCCTTAGGTGACGTTCTACATGTTCCCATCATTTTAACAGTTCGCGGGGGCTGTCCCCAAACTTCTTTGTTCCTAGATTAACTGGTTTACCACCTCCTTGGGTGTTTTGATTGTTGGAGTGAAAATATTTCCTTGGAAAATTCTTTGTTGTGTTTCAAAAAGGGGTTGGATGATATCCCTTCTTCTGTTGATTCATTCAATGTTGTTTCTTGTCTTTCTAAGCCTTGGGAAATTATGACCGATGTTTGTATTGGTCGTAACACACTCGAGCCTTCTTGAAAAATTCACTCAAGGACTTGGGATTATTGAATTCGATTATTTCCTTATAGGACTGTAGTAAAAATCTTAGGAAACACTGGAATTTTACCTTATCCTCCCGGATATAAGGCATGAACCTTAGTAATCCCAAGAATTTATTTATCAAGTCATCCATATCCATTTGACCGAGTTGTAGCTCATAAAAATCTTTAGTTTTTCTTTCATAGTAACTTTCATATAATTATTTTTTCTTAAAGTACTTCTTAAAATCCGATCATTCCATCTATTTTTCCTTTCGGCCCTTGGCAAACTTTAGGCCCTACCACCATATGATGGCCTTTCCTTTCATTTTATAGATGGCCATTCTGACCTTTATATTGCTGGAATAGTTGTATATATGGAAATAGTTCTTTATGTCTAATAACCATGCTTCATCTTCCTCCCCTATTCTGGATTCCCCATCAAAGGTAGACGATTTGATTTTCTTAAAATCTCCCTCAAGATGGTCCACCTGTTTCCTTTTTCTTCCTGTTTTTGTTTTATCTTCTGCTGAAGGTGTACCTTTGGAAGAGATGTCCTCTTTTTCTACTTCAGGACCAAAATTCTTGGAGGACCTTTTACTGACCTCTTATTCCTGATTATCATCCTTTCGGATATTCTTTTTCACTGTGCTTTGTAGTAGAACATCATTTATTTCCTGTTGTTTCTGTTGTGCTTTTTCAATTTCTCATTGTTTTCTTTGAAAACTTGCAACTCCACAATGCGATTTCTCATAGTTTCCAGAACTTTGGTAGGTGAACTTTCGTCAATGTTCTGCCTCTGATCTTTAGGAGGCCATTGTTCAGGATTCTCCTCGAGTCTTATTTCTACTTCATTCTGGGTTGCCATGATTACAACAGAAATAAACTGTTTTTTGTTTGTAACAATAATTGTTTTGTTAGTTTTACATAAACAAAAAAATATGTGTTAACTACATATTTTGGCCTTGCTTCAGGTCCAAGTGTTGTAACCTTTTCTCTGATACCATATGTAATATACCCCAAGTTTTCTAGATAAAAAAAAAAATTATGAGGAACATTAATCTTCAATTTATTCTAGAAGACTTATAGTTAAGAGAAGTAGGTAATTATCATCATCGTTAATTTTTGCGAGATTCCTATGTTCTGGCTATCAAAATGATGAACGATCATTTGAAAAAAAACATTCTAATCCAACTTAAATCATACTCAATAAAACTTCTATA